>WBMZ01014002.1:0-144038 GCA_013400975.1 Atrichornis clamosus
GCCTTTCAAACTAAGACATTCAGGCAGTGTGCCATTGCCTATCTGTTCTGCAAAAAGCCAAAATGTAGTTTGAAACCATAAAACAGAACAGTCCAGAGAAGTAATTGGGACTGGGGTTCAAAAACTCATGCAGATTCTAACCTGGCTGCAGACTGTACCTAGTCATTTTGTAGAAGTAATACCATGCCTCAGACTGCAGCAGGTATCAAGAGCTAATTGAAAGAGTTATAAAGGCTTGATCTCTAATGAGGCTGCATCTCAAGTTCTATATTCACTGTTGGGCCCCTCATTTCAAAAAGGACATGGATATGCTGGAACTCTTTCAAAGAAGATTAACCAAGTTGGTGAATGGTCTGGAAAACAAGTGTCATGAGGAGCAGCTGAGGAAGCTGGGTTTTTTTAACCTGGAGAAAAAGGCTCAGGGGGTACCCCATCAGTCTCTGCAGCTCCCTGAAAGGAGGTTTTAGCAGGATGGGGGTTGTTCTCTTCTGCCATGTTTCAAGTGACGGGACAAGACAGGATGTGGCCTTAATGTTGCATCAAGGAAGGTTCAGATTAGATGGGGAGTATTTCACTGAAAGAGCAGTCAGGGGTAGTGAAATAAGTTGCTCAGGGAGGTGATGAAGGTACCGTTTCTGGATGTGTTCATGAAGCATCTGGATGTGACACTCTGTATAACGGTTTAGGAGTGATTATGGTGGTGCTGCACTGAGGGTTGAACAAGATGATCTTGAAGATCTCTTCCAACGTTAATGATTCTGTGCCTCTGTGGCTGTAACACCTGTATGATGTCTTTGATGGGCATGTGCTTATCTGCTGTGTCCAAGCACTGAGGAGATGTTTTGGGCCTTCCTTCTCAGTCTGGCACCATCTCCTTCAGCTCAGCTGCAGAGGAACAAACCCAAGCCTAAGGCCACGTGTGACAGCAGACAGGACACAGGCGATTCCACAGCTGTGCGCCAGGTCACTGCCACAAAGGGTGACTGCCAGTCTTGCTGAGTTCAGCATCAGTGAGGGTTTTCCAACCTAAAGGTAACCTTCCATTTCAAGAGCAGGAAATGAAGATAGCATTGTCAAAAAGCCTAGAGACCATGTTGTTTACAATAAGATAAAGTTAGGTTTAGGCTGGACTTATCTAGAACTGTCAAGATTGAATGTGATAATTTTCCTGGAAGAAAATGCACAATATCTTAATTCAGGCTGTTCTTAATATAAGTTAATAACGGTGTGTTAAAATCTTCTATTCCCATTTAGCTATTGAAAAAGTGACAGCAGCATTCCTACATTGGCAACAGTTCTGTACCAAATATTTATTATCCCATCAACACAAAGAGTTGAAAGTTCACTACATACAGAGCTTTTCTATGGTACACAGTATCTATGTACTGCGCCAGTGCACGCCTACAGTGTTTTGTTCTCCATGCACATAAATCTGTGAATTAGTTTAAGTTACGGGGAAAATAAAAAATTTTCACTTTGAACAAATAGGCATTGTGTTTTCATGGACAGATAAAAGCCAATGAGTCATAGCATTAACCTTCAGACCACTTTTAGCTATATCTTAATTTTAGGGATGCGTGTATTTGATATGAAGATCTGACTGTGGTTTAAAGAGCTTTCATAAGCCATATGTTTTCTAGATATGTAACATTAAGTATTAGTTACTTGATTGTTTGGCCAAACTATCCCTGTAAGCAAAGTAAGCATGCACTGCTTGTTGAAATATGCAGTTTTAAGTCCATTTACCTTTCTCTGCCTCTTACATCAGTCCATAAGTTAACAATATAAAGGTCATTGTTTCTGAAATGGAAGCTGTGTTTTTCATAGATATATTTTTTGTATTTATATTTTGTTTAGCTATATTCACATACATTTTATTTTATTTTAATTGAACGAGAGTCCAACATTTTTTTCTAATGAGCAACAGTGTGTTCCTGGGAAATCATTTCAATAATAGAATGGTAGACAGAAGTAGATACTGCCTACCAAGTTAATGAACAAATCCTCTGTTCTGCAACCCACCATATGACTGCAAAATTCTCCTGAGCACTATGTAGCAAGTTGATTGTTATGGGACTTATTAAATTAATATTGCATATCACTTCTTGAAAAAGTAGAAGCTGCTTTGCAGTTAGAAATTCACTTTTGTCAAAAATTTTAAACAAATACTGATATGAGAAGATATTCTGTCTTTGTGATTTGTCTAAAAATAAAAGATGTGTTTACACATTTTTATTGTTTGAAATTCAATTTTGGTAAGATTAAAAAAATCAAGTAAGTATAATACATTCTAAATTTGAGCTCCCGTTTATAGAAATTTCTAACTTAAAAAATCTTTATTACACAGAACCGAGTATTTCACCTGACTTTGAAGATTGCGCTCTGCTCTTATGGCAATAAGTGTCCTAAGCTCTTAGGCAAGGCAGAAAATTAATCAATTCTGCCAGGTTAAAATTCAGATAGCAATTTTATCAGTCTTGTTGTTAGGGGTGACTTTTCTTAATCAGGATGATAGCTGTTCTCCAAGCTGCTCCAATTGAGAGGAATATACTGCATTCAGAACTTGTGCATACTATGCTGAAATTCAAAGACAATAGATTAAGAAATTATTATATGTCAAATTTTTAGAATATAACTCTGATATGGGAATTAAATCCTTTCCCCCCCAAACTGTGGAGCTTAAATGCCTGCCTGTCTGACACATCAGTTTTTTTCTGGCCTAATAATTTCCAACATGCCCTTTGCCCTAGATCCTTGAAATAAAACAAGGATGGCATTTGTCAGCAAGTTCTCAAGTCTGCTACCTCTCATTCCATGAGCTGTCATTTGAAAAGGTACATCTAACTTGTGAAAAGGTCATTTTTCTACTGAGAAGAGAGCTTGATGTTTTAGATGATTTGTGTCTTGATCCAAATTCCATTTGACTCTACAGAAATAGCTTGCACATGCCTAAGTATCTATACGTCTGTATGTGTGTGTGTGTACAAACACAAATGAAAAACACAGCAGGGCACCCCCCATGTTAAATAATTTCCCCTCCTTGGGATCTGAATATACACACATAATTCTATGGCTTTCCACCAGGAGCCCATATACAGGTCAGCTTACCATGCCTTTGTGTGTCTACCATACCTTCAGATTTTATGTCCTTTTACAAAGCAAATGAAGAAATAGTTTGTAAGAAATAAGTTACTTTTAGAAAGCAAGACAAAGATCTTTATATCAATTGCTTAATATGTTTTTCTCTGTTGTCAAAAACTTCAGAAGAGACTGGGAAAGTGCTGCCTTTCATGGCAGGAAGACAGACAACCTCTCAGGGCAACAGAATGAAATAGTCCCACAGTTCACCTGGAAGCACTGCCTCAGTCACCACTAGAGCATTACCATAAGCAGTATTTCCAGGCTTTTGTAGCACACAAGTCCATCACATATCTGTATCAATGGTATAAGCAATGTGAAAAATCACACATAACTAAAAGAGAAACCGCACATCAAAGAGGTCCAGTTGCAACATAGCTACTTGAGGCTAAGAGATGAGGTGTGTTAGGTGTACTGTTAGTGTTCCTGTCTGTTGTTCTCGATGCTTTAAATTCTGAGGGCCATTTCATTATCTGAATTAGAGCACCATGTCTTTTTCAAAATCATCCAGATTTCACCCAGGTCGTCAGGTGTCTGTGGTGATGTGTTAAAGTTAAAACTCAAAGATAAAATCTGTAAAACAGCATCCTGCTAACACTGGCTTCGAGGGAACTTTGAATCACTGCTGCTGCCCCAAGGGCACCTGACCCTCTTCTCAAGCCAGACAGGGAACTCTCGTTGTCCCTCCGTCCCACAGTGGCATCAACTGCACAGCAAATTGGTGACTGAGTGTGGCCTCTCTGCTGAGCAGCACACAGCATGATCTATATGTTCTGCAAAATAAGGCTTTACAGTAGCAAATTCTCCCTGCACCTCTGATGGATATATGAAAGAGTTTGAAAGACTGGGCCAACAGGTATCAGGTATCCACTAACATTAGGACAAGCTCTGTGAATGGGTCTCTACAGCACACAACCGTTTTCCTTTCTAACAGCTGTCAAATATTTTTCTGAAGCAAGACCATGTACGTAACAGCAGCTGGAATGTAGCTCTTTAAAAGTGCTTGTGTTACATGAGGTGAGGAAAACACTTTTTGGTCCAATAGAGACTTTTAACTGAGTATATAATAAAGGATTTTTTCTTTCTCTCTCTTTTATATCATGTAGAATTTTAAAAGTAATAGTAATGGGTTTTCCTCTTTGCTGATAATATAAGGTGCTTTTGACAGAAAGGAAATTCAAGACGACATATTCCTGGCTCAGTTAGACTGCTCTGACTGATGTGGTCTGGCTACCTTTCCCCCCCAGTTTTCTCTTTAGAAATATATTATCACTGGGAAATCTACACCTCAGAATGAGTCGTGTCTTTCTGTTACAAAGGTCAGCCCATTACATAATTTTACACGTATGTCCAATACAAATCAATTCTATCCAGCTCAAGTTTACCTAAAGAGGCCCAGAGTATATTCAATCCAAACTGTATCATGCTCTCCTCAATCAAATTCCCAGGACTTTTTTTTTTCCAGTCCACTGAAGTTAAAGAGTGTCATAAGACAGCTAAATGCAAGATAGAAACATTACTTAGCAGGTTGACAAGAATACTTGAAGATGAGACAGACACAAAGGCACAAAAATGATGGCACCCTGGATTCTGATGACCTGCAAAAAGGCACTTGGTTAATTTACAAGATCAGACACGACATGGTAATTAAAATTTCATCATTGTCATACAACTTTTCTGTAGAATTATCACTCTTTTTATTTATCTAGAAATTAAAATAAAAATATTTTACTTTGTGCTATATGGGTAGTATTTATGAATCTCATTAATATCAGACATATTTGTTTAATTTAGAGTGCAATGTTAAATATTTTATAATGTAAAATGAATCATTGAGTCATTAAGGTTGGAAAAGATCTCTAAGATTGTCAAGTCCAACCATTACCCTAACACTATCAGGTCCAAGACTGAACAACAGAATGACAGAAACATTAAGGTTGGAAAAGACTCTTAAGTTCATCAAGTCCAACCATCAATCGAGTACCACCAGCACGTTCACCATTCAACCATGTATCTAAGTTCTGCATCCACACAGTTTTTGAACACTTCCAAGGACAGCAACTCATCCACTTTGCTGGGCAGCATTTCCCAATGCTTGACCAGACTTTTGATGAAGAAAAAGAACCACTAACTTATGTAAAAATGTTCCTGTTAGTTTCAGTACAGAAAAATTGCTCTTTGGTTTAAGAATCATGCAGCTTTTTTATCTTTGATAGGTGTCCAAAGCAATCTAGATGATGTTTCTGTCAGCTAAAGACACTTCTGTCTTTTCCACTCCAAGTGGATATGCTACTTGAAAGAGTTCCTTGG
Source organism: Atrichornis clamosus (assembly GCA_013400975.1). Taxonomy (NCBI): domain Eukaryota; kingdom Metazoa; phylum Chordata; class Aves; order Passeriformes; family Menuridae; genus Atrichornis; species Atrichornis clamosus. The sequence goes on from WBMZ01014002.1 coordinate 5,449, forward strand.
TAGAAGAAAAGAAGCACATCTGCGGATGCCGGGTACAGGGCATTTTTACAGTTTTGCTGGGAAGACCCTTACCCTGTGAAGCCTGGGTTAGCAGTCAGGGCATGCCTGCAGCGTGTGGGAAGGCAGCTGCTGGCCCAGGGCTGCAATGCGGCAATGCTCTGACCATCACAGCTGTGCCTCTGCAACCCAGTAGACGCAGTTCTACTGATTAGGTGTGGGCTTTGTTAATTAAGCACATTTCACTCAGTTCACCATTTCACCAGTTCCCACCTGTGCTTGCCCAAAGTGTATCTTTGCTACTGGTTACACACATTCTCAGAGGACGTTTTCCTTCTTCAGCCCAGAGTTGCCTGCATTGATACTACCTTAGCAAGAACAAAGAAGGCAATTGTGAAGAGGCAGAGAATCACTAACAGATATAAATTATTCAAGAACAAAATGTTCAAGTAATATTAACCTAAAGGTATCGTCATTCATTTTTCTCCAATGAATGAAACCACCTAGTTAGCATTCAAGTGTTACTATCTAAATAAAACTGATTTATGTTAACGGAGCAGCCAGTGAGAAAATTTCATCAGGATGCCCAAATTCTGTTTCTTCTTCCTTAATCAATCACAGCTCTGCCAAGTTGTGCAGCATTTTGTTGCAAAAGTCTTAGCAAAGAAATTGGGCTGTGGCAAAATTAATAAAACATTTGCCTCAGTCTAGAGAAATGACCCTTAAGTGCCTTAGAAAAATGAGCTGCAAGGACTCCTTCCTTTTACAGAGGGAGTTGAAGTAACTGCTAATAAGGTAAAAAGGATGATGTTTAAGGGTGGGGATAAAACAGGGTATGTACCACTTACTTAAAGTGTCAGCCCGGTCCCTGAACACACTCACAGCCATGGGATTCTGAGGTATGAGAGTGTTTTTATGCCCTCACCTTTTTCTTATTGCAGCTTTTACACCAGCATTAATCACCTTCATCTCTTCTCATTCTGTTTTCATGGAGCTTATTGTGTCGCCATAAAGACATTGATCAAGTTTTGGCTGACAGGATGCAGCTATTTACTTTGAAGCAGTGGGAGCATACAGGGCAGGGAAGCATGGTGAAATCTGCATTGGCTGGCACTTGCAATTCCTGAACAATTCATACGTCTCCTTGAACACATTCCCAAAGGCGAAGAATAATGACTTACGTTTCCTTACAGAAATGTCATTTTTATCTGAGGCATACAGTCATAAAGGAAATAAAAAACACTACATATTAAGCATGCTTAAGAAGACTTATTTAAAGATAGTTACAGAGAAGTGTAAACCCAGTGACTGAATGGTTGAGGATTATTTACTGCCATTTCAAATCAACTTACTTTAAATCCATCTAAAGCGTACTTGAAGTTAAGATGAGGCCTTTCTTCTGATTTCTATTTTAAAAGTAGAAAGAGAGAAAGAAGAGAGACCTCTGGTTTTGGGTGTGTATTTCATTAGATAACATAATTGGTAGACTGTCAGCTGCTGACAACAAAATGCTCCTTTAAGCAAGCGGTGATTTAAAAACTAGTGTGAGGTCATGTAACCTCATTATTCTCTTTACATCTTCCATTAGGTCAAAATACCAATACCTTTCACAGTAACTTTCATCTCAGGCAGCATATGCCAGTGTTTCACTTTCAACTCTGGCTTTTTTATTCTTCAGAAGGATTACAATCTGCAACACCACCGCTTCATTTTCATTACATTGCTGTTCTATCTTTTAGGGGAAATCAGTCTCACATTGTGTTATTCTTTTACTGCTTAAGAAGGTTTACAAAGAAAAAGAAAAGATGAATCTTTTTAAATTAAGAGGTCCCTGTTTGATAGCACTACCCAAATAAAATTAAAAAAAAATTTAAAAAAGCTGTATTATGTGAATAGTTTGCTTGAAAAGCATATGCAGCAGTGGAACATTCAAATCCCAACTGTCTAAGCCGAAGTCATTGATGTGTATTATCTGCAGGCTGCTATCATTAACAAGACAGCTTTAAAAGGACGATTCTTAAAGCCTGGACAATTTTTTTGGGCTAGAATTCTGAGGACACCCTCTCTATACTTTATCTGAAAAAAGAAATCCTCTTGTGTATTAACACATACAAAAAATCTGTCTCCTCCTGCTGGACTTTCACAGTCCTTTTCATAGTTTCTTTGCTTGACTCATAATTCTCTTTCTGTGCAAGGCTAAGACAAGACCATTTCTGAATTTTACTCAGAATAATAATAATAAAATCCTCAAACTGATTAGTAGGAAACAAAGCCCTCCTTGCAAATCTTCAACAGGTATCTGTTACTGCTTTCTTCTTCCTCCTTAGAAGGAAGATTTTAGGAGAAAGCTTAATGTATTCTATCTGATGAGTTGATGTAAGTATAATGACCTACAATTATCTTAGTTTCATGGTTTTATTTTTAGTAGGGTTGTGTTTTCTGACTCCTTGATTTTTTTTTTTCTTTTTTTGGAGGGGAGGAGAGAAGCTAAGACTTTTCACTCAGACCCCCAGAACAAAATCTGATTCTGATTGACTGGTTACAATAAAATAGCCGTATTTTCCTTTTGTTGTTTTTTGAATGTGCATCCAGTTATTGGGGAAGCAAACTTCCATCTTGGTTTCTTGCACATTTTATACAATAAATTTCAAATGATAGAATATGAAGGAGAAGAGGGCTTAAACAAAACAACAATGATATAAAGACTATTTTAATTTATACTTTTGTTTTCAGGTAAAGGTAGGACAAAAGCATGTAACTGTTTTTATAGATTTATTGAAGTATTTGAGTTGTTGTTGTCAGAGGTTTATTTGACTGCAACTCTTCTGGTGTCAGTCTGGAAAACAACTGTGGTTTCCTGGGAAGTGATGTACATTTCTAAGGAGAAATTCCACAACAAACTTCTTCATTGAGATTTTCACCCTGGTGGAACACTACCATGAGATTTGATTGTTTCAACTGTGTTTTGTGTTGACCTGAACTTCCACATACTTTGTCACTCAGGGATAGGTCTCTCTTTGGACTTCACAAAGCCTACAAGCTATCCTACTATTTTAAAATAAGATGAATTAAGCCATGTTACAAATTTTGCTAGCAGCAAATGGACTGTGAGCACTCAGCAAGGTGCATTTACCTGTATAAATCAAAGGTAAATACACTTGATCTTGAGAAAATACACCTGTGTAAAAACCAATCAGGGCTTAGATCAGAATGAATAAATGAGGATTTCACAGAGTGATTATATGTACTCGTGATCTGCCTCGCACATTCAGACACTGAAAAACATGGGCTGCAAAGAAAAAAAAATAATTCTGCCTTTCCTTGATTAGAGAGAGCTCCACTTTGCCCTTCTGGCCTCAGAAATGAATTAACTGATTTCCATCAATACCTCAAAGACTAACATTACTTAAATTATAGTTTAGGGAAGGAAAGTATAAGGAGTCTGTTTTGATGCATTTTTGTAGACCACTTCAGTTAACAAAATAAGCCATGTCAAAAACACATATGGTAGGTCTTGACATAACTGATGCAATCCTTACATAAGGGAAAAAGCCATTCTGTGAAAACCAGAATCTTAATAGATGTTTGTCTTAGTTTGAAAAACAGATATCTGCCAAGGAAAGTGGGAACCCTCCTGACCTGGAAAGAATCACCCCCTCCCCCCAATTATTGTAGTGTTTAAAATTATGAGGCTTTTGAGATCAAATGTGGGAAAAGGAAAAACAGTTCTTTACCAAAAAAAAAAATATATATATATCTATCTAAAACCTGACAGAACAAACAGCAACAATAACAACAACAAACACCAGTAACAGACTCCCCGCCTGTCACCCGGTTTCCCCTGTGGTGTAGCTCTGGCCACTCCGGGGTAGGGGCGCTGGTGAGGCAGGGGAGGCAGGGAGGCTGCAGTCCAGTGGGAGTGGTGGTTGCAGCCAGCTGAGAGCAGTGGTCCTCTGCAGCTCCTGGAATCAGTGCCAGAGAGTGTGTGCCAGGGTCCAGGCAGGCTTCATTATATTCCCGCAGGAATGTCCATGTACCTCTCCCAGGGCGGAGCATTTCCCAATGGAATGATGAGATGAGATGGGATGGTTTGGGAGGTTCTGGGCGGTTGGGTCCTTACAGCTGCCCATTGTCCATGATGGCCCATTAACAGAGATGGCCTCCTCAGGATGGGTGTGATCATTGTTGGTGCTTTCAGGGGGAAGCTCTCCCAGCTGTGTCTTTTGTGAGGCCAAAAGAGGCCCTACCTCACCACAGGATTCCCCTTATCTTATTTAACCCCAGCCTGCACTCCAAGGGGCCAAACATGCACCGGGCAGTTGTTGCAAACAACCTGTCATTAACGGCTCATCAGGGTTGATGCAGATGGGGGAGAATACATTGTTTTACTACATCCCCACAACCCAGGACAATGCTACATGCAACAACACCAAAAAAAAAAAAGGGGGGGGAGAGTAGAAAGGAGAAGAATCTTGACAATATATTTTATTCGAATTTGTTACACTGCCTTTATCACTTTCCAAAGATACAGTGAAGCATTTGACAGACCTACATGTACTAAGGAAGTCTCACAAACATTTTCTTCGTGATTAACTGTCAAAGACTTAGAGACATACTACTTGTCCAGTCTGCACTTACCTTCACAGTAAAGTTTTTCAATACCTTTCTCCAAAGATTAAGACACTATGAGTTAGACACTTCCTAAATGACCACTAGCATTCAGATTAAAAATAAATTACTTGAAAATTCAGTAAGTGTAGGGGGAAAGACATTAAGTATTTATTAAAAGAGATAACAGGACTGCTATAAGTGCATCAGTTTCCTATTGCCTGCTGAATGAGAATTCAGGACTCTGTAAATGATGTCAGAATAAGTCTCTTGGATCACACCAAGAGGGGCATAGTAGCTTCATTTTCCTGGAGAACTTGATCTTATTAAATATTTATTTAAGAAGTGCAAAGTGATTAAAAATGTGTGAGTATGTCTGTATATGTGTGGGCATATATGTATGGGCATATGTTTTGAGAAGGTTCACTTCTTAGACTTGGGTATACACTCATATATATATCAAGTATTCCTAGAATTAAAAGAAAGCATATTTGAAAATGGTAAATTCAAACTTAGTCTATTCTCCAAAGAGATATTTCTGTTCTAAATAAGAAAGCCCTCAGATTTTGAGGTTAACTAAATGTGCTGCATATCATTAGCAGTGATAGTCACGTCTCATGTAACATGGTCAGTTTCTGCTTGTAGAGGAAACATTGGCCAGGATTGTCATTAGCTGACAATGTATTGGATTTGCATTAAAGTGCAAACAGGGTGAGAACTGACAGAAGACATTTGTCCATCAAAACTCATCCTAAACTGGATTCTCTTGTCCATTCTGTGTACTTTCATTGACTTGCACAGTTGCCTCTCGGTCACTCTCACTTGAGACGAAAATGAGACCCATTGTTTTACGATGCTCACATGAGGTTTTAAACCCGTTCAAGCCCGTTTATATTTTAGCACTTAGTCCAGAAACCATACTCATACTGTCCACAGCTTGTCAGTTCTTGGCAGGTTGTCACTTTCAAAGCACGTCTGAAAAGATATTCAGACTTCTTTTTCTGCCTCCTAAATATTGAGAAAGTAGAACTTAAATACTGAAGCAATCCTAGGGGCTTTTTAAAATATATCTTTCCCAGTTGTTACTTGCCGGCATATATATATATATATATATATATATATGTACATATATACATATATTTAAATACATACCAGTTTCAGGAATAATTGTTTCCTAATGTGTTCACACCATTAATTTTTAACCTGCAGCAATTCCCATTCTTCATTCTTCTGATAAGAATTAGGGAGGGAAAAAATAGGTTAAGTGCCACGCTTCTTTTCAACCTCTGTTGACTAGAGATAAGACTATGTATTTGGAAATATTTAGAACATGGACTTTTTATTGACATTGCAGACAGGAGAGGTTTTGTCACTGTCAGTCCAAACCTGTCTCTCACAGCAGCTGGTAGTTTAAGGCACACATGAATAGTATACATACTTTCCTGTGGGCAGCCTGGCATGGACCCAGCACAGGTGGGGATGTTAAACAACATCCAGTTATGCATTTGACAGGAGAAAAGCAGAGATATGCAATCTGGACTTAATCTTAGCTGCAGTGAAAAGAGCTGAGCATAAGGGATAATTCCAGCCAAGGTCTTTACCAAAACCTTAACCCTCATACAGAGGGAACCGTGGAGCTAAGATTTAAATAACAAGTGGCTCAGGGAGTTTGGCCCAAGCAGTAGAAAAATTATGTTTTTCCATTATTGCCCTGGCCAGTACTTTTTTTTTTTTTTTTTGCTATTTCTGTCTTCTTCCAAGGAAGAAGTTTATAATTTTTATAGTTTCATCCCATTGTTACTTGCATTTTCCCATTTCCTTTCATAGGGCTTCTTACAAGTACTCTGTGGATTACACTTGGCCAGAAGAGGAAACATTACCTCTCTTATTTGTGCATCCACAATTTTTTTCATTCCATTCATTCAATTGAATGAATTTTTCCTCTGTAGTTAACTCTAATTGTCAGTTTTTCTCCCCACCTTTCCCATACATACTTATATATTGACATGGAAACACCAACAGAAATGCACATTACACAATGAGATCAAGAGCAAACCATCAAGAACTGACTATAGCATTCAGGATTCCCCTTTGCTGCTTACAGGTTTAGATGATTTGGCTTTGTGGAGCAGTGTAACAGACCACAAGCAAAGTAGATCAGCTTTTAAGATTTCATTTAAAATTCAGAGCTCTCAAGGACCACTACAGATCCATGCATTCAGAATGAGATAAAGCAGTAAGCATGAAGAATGCAAAATATATTACTCTTCATTGAGTACCAGGAAAGTCACTATTCCTCTTTCATGTACTTGACTGTTAATTTTGTGTGCATTCGTTTCAGAAAGTAATGTTTTGCAGGAGTTGATTTTGCCAATAAAATGTCACAATTACTACAGTAAGGACAGTAAAACATCTCTAGCCCCTGTTTTCACATAAAATAGCAAGAGATTCAGTATTATGTAATTACACAGGCTGAGAGAAATAGAGTGTACAGAATGTGAGTATGTTTTTTGCCATAATACTAAAAGGTATTAAACTCAGGATTAATTTAATTTCAATGCAAAGGCTCCTATGCAGGGCAACATTTCCAATGCCTTGAACACTAGGAACATATAGATTTGGAGGAACAAAAAAGAATCAGATGGCATCACAAAACCTAACATATTTTCATGAAAGCTATTATGAGTGAGAGCACTCAGAAGAAACACCAAATATTCAAATAATTTTCTGTGTGCAATTGGTTGATTTGCTAGCATTAAGTTGGACAGATAAATCAGGAGTATTGGTTGTTGATGGCTTTACACTGTGATCACTACCATTACTGTCAAGCAGTCTCTTGCCAGACTGTGATAAATACACCTTGTGTATTGTCATTTAAAGTGCAGTGCTGCTGACATCCATAAATTGCATTTCTTTAGGAAATTATCCATTCATGGAAAATTTTTTAAATCCTGTAAAAGGTCAAGGTTTATCACCCAGGCACAGAATGTGATCACGACATTCCTTCACTCCAGTTCATAACATCCAAGGGACAAAATAGCATAATTTTTGGATTAAGTTACATGAGACCTTGGTATCTCCCTGACCTCAGTGAAGAAATTCCATAATTTGTCTCTGATAATGAGTACATCTTTTCTACAGTCACTGGTAAGAAAGTACACTTCTCCTGGTTTGTACCTGAGAAGAGCTTTATTGAACACTTCAATCCTCAGAAACAAATCAAAAACCAAAGCCTGTTCACAGATTTGTTCAAGACATAGATTAAATTACACCTATGCCTAGGTGCACAACTCTTGGGTCAAAGCTGGCACAGATCTTTGAGGTCCTTCAGGTAAAGAGGCAATAAATACCATAATAATAAAACTTGTTTTGCAGCTGTCCTGCAGAGATAGTTAGTATTAAAGCAGCCATGATAGAAAAATCTACTGTATAAAATCTACCATTAATATTTTGGAAGGAAGTAAAAACTCAATATATTTATTTTTTAAAAACCCCAAAACATTTGTTAAGCAGATCCATTTGCAGACTCACACACTCAAAGGCTTTACAAAAAGTGAAATTAGTTTAAAATTGAGGCTGAAGCTGAAAGACTACAAAGGAAGTAGTGGAAATTTGCATAAATATTTGCCTCTCTCAGGCCATAGAAGCAGCAAACTGAAATTCACTAACCCTAAGGTGTTGGTAATTTCACATAAAAAGCAGAAAATAATATTTCCAAAGATTCTGACATACAACTAGTCCTTCAAAAAGTCAAGATCCTTCAGTTTAGCTCTAAAGCTTTTCAGCACTTTCTGCTTGATCTTAGGCCACTAACTTTGGACAGCAGCTTCAATCACAGTTCACATGCAAGTGACTTGATGCCAAGAACAACTTTGTTTGGCAGCAGGAGCTGACACATATGCTTTAGTTCTCCTGCAGTACCACATGTGTCTTCCAAAAATTGTGGTTAGAGACCGTAATAAAGATCTAACTGTTACAGCATATTAGTGAGGAAACATACAGTCCCTGAATAAGGGTCTGAAAAAAGATCCAAGCTTGGAGCTTTGTTTTTTATTTAAACACCTTTTTCTGAGTAGCATGATTCAGTCAGCTTTTGACAGACTTTATCAGTATCAGTACTTATTAGAGCTGGATGACTGTTGTAAGATATTTTTTAGCAACTTCTGGGTAAACAAAACTAGGGGGAGGAGGGAATCCCAGTTGCCTTATGGCAGCCCACTGCCTGGTGGTTATGGAACACATGAAGGACATGGGGCACCACTCCAACTATAAACTGTTCTGGGACACTTAAATACATTTTCAGGAAGATTTTACTTTGCTTTTATTGCTCAAGAGAAGCAGACTTAGACATACCCAAATATTCTCTCAGAACTCTTATTTTTTGGTCAGTCTAATGTTTTCTTACATCTTCTACAAAAGCATCAGTACATGCTACTCATTTATAGGTATCATCATTTAGTAGTGTGTTAATTTAGAAATGAAAACAACAGAAGGAATTAATTGAACTTTATATCAGTTGTTGAGTATAGAACGAAAAATGACCCAAAATAGTCATCAGTGTACCTGGTTAATTATCTAGGATGTTATGGCGGAGCCTTGTTCTTTAATTTGTAGAATGGTTACTTCTTTAACTTCTTAACAATAATATCTCAATTATCTTAATTTATTTTATTTATAATATCCAGAAGTAATTTTGTGATGAATTTTCACCTTTTCTGTTGGAATTAAATGGCTACTATTGCCATTATTTATGCAAGGAGAGAAGCCAAATATAGTCTTTCAATATATCTTACAATTTTCATAGACTATGGATTTTTCAGTTGTTTTATCACATAAAAGTGTAATTTGTGAGGTTGGTGGGTTCCATTCTGCTTTACTGTACAAACTAGTTTGAATAACAGAAGTTTAGGGTTTATGGCAAAATGAAATGAAAGCAAAAGAAAATCTGAGCAAAGTGTCTAAACAGATTCCATCTGGCCTACCTGATGGGGATTTTATAGTTATTACGAAATCAATCCTTGAATGGAAAATTTGAAGCTTTAATCTTTGAATAAAATAGCCATAGAAATTGTGCATGAGAAGAAAATTCAAAAAGTACTTATTTTCTAATAAGTGCAACCCAAAGCATCTCAAGAACATTATACATCAGTGGCTCAAACACACATTTCATAGTATCTTTTTCATAGCAATAGCCTACTAAATAATTTTGCTAGACAAGAAGAGGAGATATTTCATTTCACTGATAATGAAGCAATATTCAGCAAAAGTCAAAACGTCCTAAGTGGTTCATGATATTTCTTGTGATCCATCTGTTGGTTGTCCTTCCCGTTGGGACAAAAAGAGAATCCTTTTTATTAAATGTAAATCAGTATTTAGATAAACACTAAACAGTTGAACAGGAAAGCACTCTGACAGCCTTCAAGCTTAAGGACTGCAAGTGTGATCAGCCACAGTGTAAAAACAACATTTTTTTTCACACTGACACCATTGTGAATATCTAGCAGTGCAGCTGCCTCGATCTCCAAATAAAAAGAAACCAGGTACTTATTGGTTTATGAAATATATATCTACACACACACACATAGATAGTGACAACACCGATATGCACTCATATCATGTGTCTCCTATTTTATCTTCCTTTTAATCCTCTGGATACCAATGGCACAGAGAAAGGTACTGTGGACTTAAAAGAAAAAGAAGCAGGAGGGATGTAACAGCATGAGCAGATACTCTAAGGAGAGAAAACAATGGCTCCTCTCGCTGGAGACTGCCATGGGAAGGCTGGCACATGCCAACTCTGACCCAAAGACAGAGAAGGGAGCTGGGGTTGCCAGATGTGTGTGTGGTGTATGATGATCATTCAGTGTCTAAGCTTACTGCTGCAATGAACTCTGCCTGGCTCCATGCCACCCACAACAGCAGCTCTGACAGTCTCATGGCCACCTTGTTTTCATTCCCCTTTTCCTAATCATTGTCAGATCATTCCTCTCCAAAACAAAGTTTAATGAGAAAAGTAGCTAAAAAATGACATTTTAATTAAAAAATCATAGAATTGTGGAATCATAGAATGGTTTGATTTGGAAGGGATCTTAAAGATCATCTGGTTCCAACCCACCTGCCATGGGCAAGGACACCTTCCTGTAGACCATGTTGCTCTGAGCCCCATCCAACTTGGCCTTGAACACTTCCAGGGATGGGGCATTCACAGCTTCTCTGGGCAACCTGGTCCAGTGCCTCACCACCCTCACAGTAAAGAATTTCTTCCTAATATCTAATCCAAACCTACCCTCATTCAGCTTAAAGCCATTTCCCTTGTTTTGTCATATACGCCCTTATACAAAGTCCCTCTTCAGGTACCGGAAGGTGCTATAAGTTCTCCCTGAAGTCCTCTCTTCTCCAGGCTGAACAGCCCCAACTCTCTCAGCCTGTCTTCATAGGAGAGGTGCTACAGCTCCCTTATCATCTTCATGGCCCTGCTCTGGACTTGTTTCATTAAGTCCACATCTTTCTTGTGTTGGGGACCCCAGAGCTGGACACAGCACTCCGGGGGGAGTCTCACAAGAGCAGAGTAGAAGGGCTGAATCTTCTCCCTTGACCTGCTGGTCATGCTGCTTTTGATGCAGCCCAGAATGTGGTTGGTTTTCTGGACTGCAAGAGTGCCTTGCTACGTCATGTAGAGGTTTTCATCCACAAACATCCCCAGGTGTTTCTCCCCAAGGCGGCTCTAAATCGATTCTATTCCCAGCCTGTATTTGTGTTTGGGATTGCCCCAACCCAGGTGCAGGTCCTTGCACTTGGCCTTGTTGAACTTCATAATGTTCACACAGACCCACATCTCACGCTTTTACAGGTTCCTCCGGATGGCTATGTGCAAATATTCATTACAAGGTATTAACCAAACTATATCTTACTTTTCTAAATGTGAATTAGTGTCTAAATCATTAGGCTTGTTCTACGGGCATTTCAACACCATTTTTTAACCATTATTTGAAGATTAAATGGAGTAAAAATTGTATGTCTAGACTCCTATCTCAGATAAAATCACTTAAATTCACAACAATTACAATATGACTAACTATCAGAATGCTATGCTGTACTTGCCACATTCCAAAACCAAATTATTTGAGAGGTCAGTAAAATTTGGTATAAGACTACTAATTCAAAATACTGAAAGTCTCTTGAAAATGCTTTCTGTGCTTGGGCTACCCAGGCAATCCTGCCACTCTCAAGACATGCTCTCACTGCTGTCTTTCCTAGAAGGAGTGGGAGATTTTGAGAAAGGGCGATTGATGAGTCTTAACCACCATCTCTCAGCACATCTCAGACTCTTTCCTTTACCACAGCACCGTACATATCCAGATAAATCTATTACATATGTATGGTTTATGTTGCATAAAAACCAGTAAATCACTAACAATGAAGTGTAACCTTTCCTGAAAATATTGAATTTACTGAGGATGGACAGAAAGGCAGTGCACAAATGCGCAGTAGGCCTGGTGCTTCTTGGCATGTGCATCTTTGACTATACATGTTGGTAAGCAAATCCATCACCTCCCAGAAACACCAGCACAAGAAGGGCTATGGCATAACACCCTTCCTTCATTACGGAAACACGTCAAACATTTAATCTCATGAAAAAGCATTTGGGTGCTACTGACTATAATGATTATAGGGCTCTCCTTTGAAAATAAGTTAATTCGTATTTAGTTTAGAACTCTGTATTTCTTGGACTAGTAACAATAACATTTTTTGCTTTATCTGGTCTGGAGAGTTTTGGCATGTGCAGCAAGCCTTAAAGGTCCTTCCATGCTCCTGTTCATTGAAGCTAGTATTAAATGTCTCAAAATTTTCCCACACACTTCTCAGTCCTTACGCAGTTTTCTGTATGGTCTCCAACATATTTGCATCAACACTTGAATGAGCACAATCTTGTGATCTTTAAACAAATCCCATCAAATATATAGGGTTTCCTCGTAAGAACGTAATAATGGCTTAAAACAGGCTGTCCAAACCTCTGTGATCTAATACACTTCCTTGCCCTTAGGAGCTTTTACCCTTAGTGATAGCTCTGGCAGTATAGTAGTTCCCTTTAGATCAGAGGTAAGGTATCTCTTTTCTTCCAAGCGACAAATCTGAAATGTAGCACTTTAAAGCACTATGATCAAGTAACCCTGAGGATTTGCACACAACTGTCAAATCCCTCTCGAGTTTATTTTCAATCTTCAAACCACAGGTTTGTAGCAGAAACAATAATGTCTTTATTCTTCTGTGTTTCATAACCCCCTTTTGGCCATGTTAACAACCAGTTTATGGTTGGTTTCAGGTCTCAGTAAAATACCCATTCACTAATAGGTGAAGGAAAACAAGAAATGAAACTTCTTACACAAATGAACTAAAGACAAAATGTCCTCCTTTCTATTAATTTATTGGTAATGATTTTTTCTTAGCACTGCAACTAGGTACTCTTTTTTAGTTCTGAAAAATAAGCAAAAACACATGTACTAGGAGTAGTTCACTATGTTGACCCTCATCATTGCATTTCTAGTCACACAAGCAGGGTTGTTTGTCAAAGCAAAATCTTCCCTCTCCTTTCATGTTTTAAGTTCTTTGTCTTAATATTTCCAGTCCTCATGCTTTCACTTGCCCATCCTTATTTTTGTTCAAATTTCTTTCCTGCAAATTCCATCTGTTGGGTCTTTTAAATGTGAGATTGAGGATTTCTAGTGAGATATGTTGTCACTGTTGATAATCTGAACTAAAACCCATGCAAAAGTCAAAGAGTTTAGGGCAGTCTGGAGGGCAGCTTTCATCATATTGCTCGCGTGAGGATTGAGGTCATGTTTCCATCAATCTCTCTGTCAGAGCAACAGATAAAATCTGAGAGGTTTGAGTTCAAAATGCCAGATTCCTTGGCATTTATAATTTTGTCAGAGATTGATTTTTTAAAGCTTCACTGCAGCGATACAGGTATATCCAGAGACATGCAGGAAACACCTAAGCACAGCTCTGCAGCACAGTGACTGAAAATTCAGAATTTATTAAGCAAAGACTGAATGCTGTTCAGCTATTATTTAAAAAAACAGTCTATCTTCTGTCGTTTGGGTTAGGAGGGATATAAAGCACTAATAAGTTGTTAAGCTGCACCTGTGAAGCTCTTTGTAAAAAAAAGTACCCAACGAAGAACAGATAAGAGGAAAAAATCAATCATTTTAAATCCTCAGCATATTTTAGTAACATTTATCTTGATTTCTCAGTCATTAACTAGAAAATTCCTACCCTACTGCTCCTTCTTTGGCAACACATTTATTTTTATATACCCTTCCTTTCCCAGCTCCCAGTACTTCACTGGTGCAGCTCAGCACACGCCTCTCCCTGCTCCATGATCATGGTTGGTTGGCCCTGGCAGTGATGAGCTGATTGCTGGGCTGCAACAGGCATATTTTGTAGAAGGACTGCAGAGCTTCACCACTCATTCTTGCTCCAGGGCCAAAGAGCACACCAAAGACTGACCCTCTCTCAGGAGACCTTGCAGTCTGGGACTTTCAGCAGTGTCATATGTGCTGAGTCTAGTAGGATGCTATCAACAGGGAAGAAAACTTTGCTGTGGCTTGATTAGAACTGCAAAATCTGTGGGCAACTACAAGGGAAAAGCCTGAACCTACCACAGCTGGAGAAAAAGCCCCTGTTACTTCTGTTAGCTAAACAGCTGAATTTAAAACCTGTGTTTGTAATGCAATTAATCATCAAAAGAATACCAGCTAAATCTACTTTTTTATCACCTTGTTTGTAAAAGGTGCTGATGGATGCTACATGATCATATTAAAGATGTCAACATAAATGCTTGGGGTAAATATTGAGGACTGCAAAATTGTCTTAGTTTCTGATAAAGCAATATATCATGTTTTTCCTTAGTGTTGTACACAAATTCCCATAGAAAATTAGATTCTGTTATCTGTTCTCTCATGACAAATGTATTAGAAATACAGTATTTAGTATAAACGCAATCAACGTGCTTACTATGCGATTTGTATTTAAAACTGTAAAATAATACTTACGTACATGGACTAATCTTTCCAAGAACACATCCATTAAACTCTGCACTTATTTTCTGTATGAATAGATAAGTCTTCAGTAACATTTTGCAGAATCAATTCTGTATTAATTATGCATATGCACAGTCTGATCTCCTATTTCTTGTTAAGAGATTAAAGTTCCCAAAAGAAAGCCTACAGTTCAAAGATTTATGGAATATTTTGTCACATATGTTTTTCTTGTTTGCTGTATTTGAAGATATTTTCAAACACCATTTCTTCATCATAGGTCAAATGCTTTACAGTTTGCTGGTTTATTATTGTACTTAGCCTTTTATTCTAAGAAAAGTACTTAAAGTATCTTAAAAGACATGAAGGTTAAAGAAGATTTTTATTTTTATTGAAAACTTCTTGGCAAAAAATTGAATACTTTGGGAAGAGTATAACGAAAGAGAAGTGACTAGACTTAACACAAACAGTTTGTCATAAAGGACCTATCTTCTAAGTGAGAATTATGGAAATGGAAAAACTACAAGAGCCCATAGGAAAATTTGGAGATCAAACACACTGGAACAGGTTTTCATCATGATGCTGACAATAAGAGTTATCTATGCTCCTTTTGCTAGTGATGATGAAATCTGTCTAATTCTTCCAGCTCTGAACAGAAGTACTGTTGAGCAAAAGCAGAGATGTGTTGAGTCACACATAGATTTCTTTAATCTAATCAGTTCTATACTCAAAGGACTTAGTAACAAATCTATAATTTTTTTCTGGCAGTGCTCTGCATTTGGGGCATGACTGAAAACCTAGCTCTTAGTAAATCAATGGTAACTTTTCATTCACTCCAAAGGATCTCTAAGCAAAAGCAGTACTAGTAGCTTGGAAAAAAGGGCCAAATAAATATATACTTCAAGGCATTCAACAGATTGTTTGTTTGTTTGTTTTAAATTAGTCATAATTTACAGTAAGAAAAGAAAAGGATAAGTAAAGAAGGCATTTTCAAAAAAGCTAGTAATGGTTGAATGATATCCTGGATCTTTCCAATGTTGTTAAAGAAATTCAAATAGTAGAAGATAGTAAAGGTAATGGAGACCTTCATACATTTGTCCAGCTACTGCTCATTATAGTTATAGGCACTTGACTTTTTGCACCATTTAGCTTTTGGCTGAAAAAAGGGGCTGGTAGTAAAGAAGGAGAATGTCCCAGTAGCTAAGTGTAAAAAAAAAAGGTACTGTAACATCAATCTAATTTCTGGTACATTAAATTCTGTCCCAACCTGGAAATGGGTTCTTCTAAGTGTAGGCAAGCAGTAGTGTTGAGTGAAAAATTTGATTAGTGTTGTGTTCAACAGCAAAGCCATTCATTCATGCAAAATGCAGTGGGGTCACATTGCAGACCAGACCAGGGAACTGGTCTAGGTCACTTTCTACAAAGTCATTTTAAACTCACATCAGGTGTCCAAACCAAGTCACCAAGTGACCCACACATACCAGCACAGGGATGTGGAGCTCTCTTAGGACAACTGAGAGATGCCAAAAAAAATTGCTTATACATTGTACAGGTTCTTATTTAATATACGTTTGCCAAAGAAATTCCAAAGGCAGAGAGAGGAAGAGTTTTTAAGAAGGCAATTTTAAGAAGGGTAATTTGGGACATGGCAGGTTTTCTTCTCTTTGGGTGGCAGTGATTCTTGTGGCTTCTACAAAGCCTTTTTATGGCACTTCACCCCCAAGAAGTACAAATGGCCAAATCACAACCTCTACCTTAACTTGAAAGCAATAGCAACAAGAGGAGTATTTGGAAACAGATTTCATAGACAGTTCACAGCTACAGATAGAATTGAAAAAAAAAAATCTAATTTATTCAGTAAGGTCAGAAAGGCACTTTTCAATAATCCCAGCACCAGGAGAGGGCAGCGACAAAAGAGGAGCCAGCTAGAAACTGTACTTCTTTAGCCTGGCACAACTATCCTAAATGTGATGTATGTGCTAAGCTAAGGGATAAGACACTGACCTCTTTAATCAAAATTATGGATCCTGTTGCTTCTGGCATGTATTTCACCAGCCATTTTCTGAAAGTAGAATTCAAGAGCAACACTTCCTTCTTTCAACAGATACCCAGAAAGACTAAACTACTATCAATACAATGAAAACAATAGTTTTTTTATCAAAAGAAAATGGTCCTGCTCCTCTTTCTGCCCCCCAGCTTGTGATTTGCTGCTGCATTCCTGACAACAAGGATTTTATTAAGAATGAATGAAAAAGCAGAACACCAAAAACTGCTTCATGAGAAAAGGAAATGTTAACGATAAATCCTATACCTGGACATATCACCCTGTCCTGAGGCAGGGATACATATCCCTTGCCCACCCTGTGGCAAGCCACATTGCAATAGCCAGCAAACAGACCCAGTATTAGTGTTGATTTGGGATTACTGGGAGCACTAGGGTCACACATCTTGAGTCAGGTTTTTTCCATCTATTTTTATAGTGTCTTTCGTACTGCAGTGGGTGTAGGAGGAGCTCTACAAACACACTGAACAGACCCCAAAACTTAGCAAAAAATAGACTGATCAGATTTTCTAGTATTAGCCAGTGACTGTAATCCACAAAAGATGCTAGAAATTACTATTTTAGTAAAAAGAATGTATGGAATTTTTATATGCCAAGAACAGGAAATACATGTTATTTTGAAAAATGTTCTCTGCGTTTGCACTAAGACTTTAGAAAAGGGGGAAAAATTTACCAAAACTGTTATATGCAGCACTATTCTGGAGTTTCTCATCATTGAACACTTCTTTTTTCCTTGTTTTCAATTGCTCTTTTGACTCATTTTAGCCTACATCTCCCACCTGCCCCCCACACAAGACATGGGCTAGTGATGGAAACCTAAAACTCATCTGTCACTTAAAAAGCCCAAGATATGATACTCCTAAGGGAAAAAGAGAACCAAATTTCTTTCCTATTTTTCTCGTTTCCTTCAAAGGCAATGGTTACAAAATAGAATTCTGAGTTAGAAAACTCACTTATTCCTTTTGTTAAACAATTCAACACTGCAGAGCATCAGATCATGTGTAATATCAGTTTAGAAGTGTCATTTATCAGACTTCGGTTTGGGTCAAGGTTGCCTTCTATAATGTCTAAGATAGACATAAACTCATTCTCTCATAACTAAGGAGTAATAAAATACTGAGAAACAAGCTGTGAGATTGTGCAAGTGTTATAAATTTTTTTACCAAGAATCGGGATCCAAGAAAAATTCTAAAATGGGAAGGGGGAAAGGAGGCAGTGAGTTTTACAGCGATTCACACCTTGATTTCATGGCTCATTCACTTCAGTATCAATAGTGTCCACACATAAGATACACTATTATTTCACATAATGGAGAGGGCAGCTAAACGATTGGCTTCATTGCACAGTGCAGCTACATTGACATTTGTAAAAACGTCCAAATCCAAAGGGATAAATAATTCACAGTTTTGCTGAAAGATACTACTAAAGGGTTTTGATAGATTGATAAAAAAGGATGCAGCTGTAAAAGTCTGGCACATCCAAGCTGCAGGGAATTTGGACTAGCCTATTCTGTTCTCACATTGCTGGAGAACTGTTAAGCTAACCCCTCCTAAACTTTCTTTTTCAACTGCAAATGATCCCTATGATAAAGCACAGGAAGATTATAAAAAAATCATCAAAAAGTGCACAAGCAAAATGGGTTTGTAAAAGAAGCTTCAGGAAGGCAATGAGAGAGGGGGATGGCTTGTAGTTTTCTAATTCTTTCTTTAAACACATTCTTAAATTGGAACAAGAATTATAACTTAGAGTTTCTTTCTCTGTGGTTTGACAAATCAACAATTTATCCATTGTAAAAATAATGATATGTTTCATTTATTTTCAGTGGTTCTTTTAATAGAATATTTTAGTCTTAAATCTGCAAGGACAGCTGAAAAGCTTCTTTGAGAATGCAGAAATCTGTGCATTACAGAAACATCTGTGATGCCTAATTCTGTTAACAATGAATGTAATGGCTTTATTTGATTCTCATGGTATCCTCTGCATTCCAAATTCTTGAGGATACTCGCTCAAATAGACGTTGATCTGATTTTAAATCTGGAGGCCCCTTGTCCTGTCCACATTGCCTCCAGCCAGAGTTGAGAGGCATTTCAAAACCAATCTTCATCAGATAGGTGGACTACAGTTACAGAATTTAAAAAGTTGCCAATTCTATACAAAATACAAATTTTCCCCTTTAAGCACTTCACTCCTAAACTGACAGTAGGACTAAGCAATAACTCGTTCTCCCAGGTGTTGATATGGCATATAGGGCCTGAAAAGAGGTGGCTTAAGAACCATCCATGTTGCAGGCAGTTGTGAGCGCTCTCTTTGCTATCAGGTCCTTCTTCTCACTGTTGAGAACATTTTAGACATGCTTTCAACTTTTGTAGATTTTCAGGACCTGAAAATCTGTTTTTATTTATGACAGTTGCTATGAGAACAATAAGAAATCTTGTGACGTGTCCAATTGTGTCCACAAAATGTGTCCAATTTGTTTATTTTGCAATTTTTTCCAATTTGTCTCCTAAACAGAGAGGTCTTAAACAGGTGTGGACATGTCCTTTTGCCTTTAGTTCTCCCTCCATTTCTTCGTTTTTGGACTTTCAAGAGTTCTTCTAATCCCCAGTGCTAATTTCACCTTGAGGGTCCCCAGTGCTCCACTCTACTATCTCTCGGCTCTCCTATCTCTCTGATCCCCACACCACCTTATTCTTTGGACATTCTTCTACAATCTCTGAGCCAGAGTCACAATTTGCGCTTTTATTCCAGACCTAACTCTTTTCCAAACTAAACTCTCAGCATGTCTCTCTGAGCTCCTGTGGGTAACTGTCAAATTAAGGTCAAAATTGTTTCAACTTCTTCCTGAGGTATTTGAGGCTACTTTCTTACTCATGTACTATGGATAACAGTATATATATTCATATTACAAAGATGTCATTCTTTAACTTGGCTTGCTTCTAGTTTTGAAATGTCAAGAATATGGAATATGCCTAAGTTGTACTGTGTCACCTGCCCTTTCACACCTTCACAAGACTAAAATTTTTGTCCAGTTGATCATCTAATGTCTTCATATTTGCAACTTACTATTGCTTGGAACGGAGTAAAGGAATATCAAAGCTTCAATGTATAAAAAGTACTGATGCTTGCATAGATTATTTACCTGTCACAGAGTGAAACCTTGCAGCATAGCCTCTCTCCCTTTTACTGTGATATGACTTCTTGAAGTTGTTCATAGCTTCTTCTTGCCCTATTTAATAATTATCTGTCATTCAGCTTCAAGAGGTGGAAACCCACCTCCAGCTTATGATTATTTCTTTCATGTGGTGAATTTTTAAACAAGAAGCTTCAGGCTCACACCCTTTTTCCTTGGGAGAAATTCCTAGTAAAACACACAGAACTACCTTATAATCTTCCAAATTCTACAAGTGCCCTTTCCCTGAGAGAAACTGGATAATCCTCATCCCATTGGTGCATCTGAGCCATTAACTGTCATTTTTAACTGTGTCATTTCCTTACTGCTCTTTGCTCCCAGTCTCCCATGTAGACCAAAAGGTGAACTGATCATACACCAAATTCCTAATTTGTGCCTTCAGGAAGAGTTTAGCAGTGGGAAATCCCACCTCATCTGTAGGGCTCCAGAAGCTGTGGTAACACAAACCTATGGAATGCTAGTTCTAACATACAGCATGACAATAATAACCATAAACTCCTCTGAGTTCTGAAAAACATTGTGGTTTTAATATTTATACTATCTTTTTTATGGCACTGAACCTTCTCACTGGAAACTTTATCACATTTGGTCTACACAGAACAGGGTGGCATTCATATGACCTTACATTAGACATCTCCAGTGTAGGCATTTCATTCTGTAGTAATTCCCTATACTTCCTCTAATGAAGAAAATAGAGGAGCAAACACTTTTGGGCAAAACTTCTCTGATCCTGGATACTCATCTATGGCAGATATGAGTCATGGCCTCTTTGTGCTTATTTTCTGCTATTGTTTATGAAGATGAACAGAACTGCAATGCAGAAGCACAGATGTGCAGTGTAGATGTCAAAAGGTAGAAGCTACAAATCCCAGTCCTTTTATAATGCCTGAAGATACAAGGCAGCAGCATGCTTTTCTCTGGGCATTTTAAGTTCTGTCTTTATTTAAAGTGTTCTTAGCACAAAACATGTACCAAGGGCATATATGCAGGGAAAGTTTGTCTCATCAAACACAGCCAAAAGAACATAACAGTTATTTTCTGTTCCACAAAAGAAATAGCAGCTGCTCATTTCTGATATAGAAAATACACTGATCTATATTTTCAGCTGGCATGAGAACAATGAAAGATTAAGTCTTGCATTTTCCTTAATCTTTATATAGTTTTAATTAATTTTAAAGTTTTTCACCACCCTCCCCTTTGCCAGGTTTCTTGTATGTGACCTAAAACTAACCCTTGGATAAATGTAAAAGCAAAGAGAACTCTGAAACACTATCAGTGTGTTCTTTTGTCTTGGGAAATGTAAATTAGGGCACTGGGTGAATAACACTGCTTGGCTTTGTGTCATGAAATGTAATTGTGGGGCTATGGCAGGGTCAAGATTTATGAAGCTATCAGGACTGGAGTGGGCAGGGTGCCAGCTTACACCTGCAGCACTGTTTTTGCTGCTTTCCAGGCAAGTAACTGTGGAGTATGGAACACTGGTTTCTAAGCTGATGTTAGTTAACAGATCAGCAGGCACACCTTCAAGGTGGACAGGAAACGTACAGACTGGGGAAGAAATGATGAAAATAAGACAGATAAATTACTATGTTGAATTTATATAAAATAAATAGAAAGAATCTTTGATTAAGAACCAAGATAGTAATAGAAATAATAAATAATTTGAGCAATTTAACAAATACTCTAACTATTTAGACATGAATAAGAGGGAAACAGGAGTTATGGGAAAGAAATAAAGGAAGTAAAGGAGCTCACTCCCAGAGCTCCCAGAGCTTTAGCACAGAGCCTGGGGCTCCTTCAGTGCTGATGAGCTGAGGAGTGCTCACTGCAGTGTCACTGAAAGTGTTTTATAAATTAAATGGCTCCAAGAGCCATCCTTGTTTTGCTCCTCCATGGGCACAAGGTCTCCTGGCAGGGCTGTGCCTTGCCAGAGCATCCAGCAGGCAAATGGAGCCTCAAAGTGATGTTGGAAAGCAGAGTCTGATCTGGAGATTTTTACACAGTTATATGTCTCAATAACAGCTTATTTTTAACCCAAGGATCTAACATAAAAAATGTATTTTTACTGCTAAATAATGTTGTTTGTTGTAAAAGAAACAAACAAATAAAAAACTCAAACAAATGAAAAACCTTCACCACACACCAAACCAAAACAAACAATAAACAAATAAAAGCATCAGCATATATGTTTCTGCTTCAGTGGCCAGTTTCTATTGATGTCCACCATATTATTCTCCTTATTTATTCACAGTTCACTGACCAGATTACAAAATCACTAGTTTCTGAGGCTGCTGGAGAAAAAAAAGTAATCTTCACATGAGTCAAATGCATAAAATGAAGGATTACAGAGAAAAGATTCAACATTTCTTGTGTATGCTCTGCATTACCTTTCCAGTTATTAAATAGAGTTAATATTAATGCTGCAGAAATCTGACAAGTCATTTGCCACAAGAAAAACTTATGTATGGAAAGTAGTTCTTTTGTACTGAGGCAATATCCAAGAAGTCTTAATTTACTTGAATGGATTCAGTGTACAAGTTTATATTTCTTCATGTTAATTCCCTGTTTATTGAATGCAAATAGTCATAATATGCATTGAACAAAAGTGTCAGATCAAATAGAATTTTTTCTGCTTTCACTTTATGAGCATACATTCATCTCACACATATTAATTTAAATTGCAGTCTTTTAAGTGCTAGAATATTTGCTTCTCCTAAATATTTTTCCTCAACCACTGAGCATGAAAAGCAGATGTGCACATGACAAAAGAAACCATTAAAACACCCACAAAAAAATGGTGCAGCTTTACATATATAATTATTTAAAGAACTTTTTCAGTGTTGTAATTTTGCATATTAGGAAGGTTAGTTAAACAGAAACTATTATTGTACTGTGTAATCCTGTAAGAAGGAAGAACAAGGACTCTTAAACCCAAAGTGAACAGGAAGACTTATTACAGTCACACAACTAGGCCTCTGCTTGTATGCACACACTGGGTGGATATTCTAGATCCTTCTCTGTTTCAGATGAAAGGAATTCAAGCCCGTCCTACCTTACCACACACCCTCCCATTTATAACAAAGAGCTGTCAAACACACAAAGGTCTGGATACTCAGCTAGGACAAATTGATACAATTAATTTTGAAGTCTGTAGTTTTCAGATGCCAGCATTTTGGTACTGCTTCATTTCCAATTCACATTTGGAACTTTTATTAAATCTTGTTTCCAAGCCTTTTTTGTGTTTACAGATTCCTTAACTCTATCCATCCATCCATCCATCCATCCATCCATCCATCCATCCGTCCATCCATCCGTCCATCCATCCAGCATCTTAGGGAATCAATATACCCTTAGTTCTCTCCATCTGGACTTATTTGGTATTTTGGGGTTTGTTTTGGTTTGTTTTGTTTTTTTACAATTACCTTTATCTCAGCTTCCAAACAATACTGTTAGCATTCACTAGCAAGATTTCATACACTCTTGGCCAATCGAGCACAAACTTTTATTAAAATCTAAATAGAAAGACAGCATAGAAATGATCATTAAAATGTTTCCATGTGAAATAAAATTATCTATTTAATGCTTTCATTCCATCTGGCTAGAATGGGATTTCTGTTGGTGTGCAGAAAATTCAACATGCCAATCTGGCATTGCACTTCTCATTGGAAGCCTCCACTGCATTAAACTGTACTATAAGAGGCTAAAAACTGGATGAAAATCACCTATTATTTATGTTTTTAAAAAAACAGAGGCTTACCACAGCACAATAGTAAGAAAGCTGATTTAAGAAGGAAGTTTATGTATTAAGCCTGGACTGCAAGTTAAACGGAAGAGAGAGTACCTAAACTCTGGGCACTGGATTACTACTAAACATTCTCATTGCTGCTCACAATAACCAGAAAATAGGTGTGGAAATAACAATTAAGTTGAAAAGCCTGACTACTTACCACATCACTATATGAACTTCTGTCTTTTCCTGATGTTTATACATAAATTTTAAAACAATACAAGAACATTTTTACATCTAATGCTTGATAGATCCTATTACAATTCCTTCTTCCTCTTAATGTACATTTTAACAGTGTGTACAGCAGAAAAGGGCAAAGAATTAATCAGAATGCCAAAAGTGTTGGGTTACACTGTGTGTAGAAAGCACTTCAGCTACATTATTTGCTCAGTTTCTGTAGGGAGTTGTGAAATAGAGGTCTTAAATTTAACATGTCTGGCTTACTTCCACCTGGATTCACTTCAAACCCGTTGCCTGCAGCTTGCTGAATACAGAGTGGGAAATCAGTCATTACATTAAGAACTGATGGCAAATGGTTCCAATCCACATTTTTCAGCTGGTATGTTTTTTAACCTGGAGCAATACCAAATTGAAAAATTTTGCAAGCTGGGCATAAAAGCTGTGTTGTAGACTAAATATATTTCCAGTTCTATGAAGTCCACAAGGGGATTTTTCTCCAGCATTTCTCCAGTTGCTATGCTACCCACTGAAGTTACAAGGTGCACTATATCTTCAACTCTCATCCTGTTCTTTTTCTCTCTGCTGCCAGTCAGTGTAAAAGCCGACCAGCTTCTGTGATCTACAGTTTAACACTGACCCAATTTCAATATATTTATAAATGCCTGATAAAGACTTGTAGGCTATTTGCTGCAAAGATAAAAACACACCTTTGAAATAAACCTGCTGTACTTTCTGATTTGACGTACACATTTGGTTCTATGATATTGCCAGGAGTTGTAAAACTTTTGGGTTCTCTATCAAAAACATAGTTGTTGCTCAAATGCATTTCTATAGAGACATTACACTATGCTCATAGAGACATTACACTGCTCTATAAAGCATTGATACATGTTCCTCACTTAAGTTTTGAGAAAACTCTGAAAATTTCTAGAACTTACAGATGTGAATGAAAATTTTACTGCCTGGAGTCTTGTACAGTATAGAAAGATAATCTGTCAAACCTGAAATCTGCTACTGATGTAATTTTAACCAGGGGATCCTAGTGGCTGTGTAAATGTGCTTAAACGTGTATCGATTTTGTGATGTTGACAAATGTAAATTTACAAGTTTCAGGAGAATGCTCTAATCATGTCACAAGACAGTAGGTTCAAACTAAGTTTCTAATGTATCATAATGTGAACTTGACACAGAAAAATATTGATCCAAAATTTAAAAACTCAATCCTACTTGATTTGTTATTATTTTTAATGAATATAGTTTAAAGAAGATACAACTTTCACTCCTGTAACAACTTAGTGCATACTCTCTATTATCCCCATAAAAGAATTTATACATTCAGTGACAATATAGAGGGAAAAGGGTTTAATTTGAGCTTATCTTTCACAGGAAGTTCAGAAGTGACATATCCATTTCTGGGATAGTGCCACTCAAATCAATTTTGCCTGGACGGTGTTATGAGAGTCTTTAAATACTATGACCAGCTGGTCAAGGCAGAGACTTGTTTCAGTATATTTTCTTATTTGCATTTCTGTAGAAGATTTGTATGTTCAGAGAGATTTGGTTATAAGTATAAAGACATTGGTCAGTGTAACATTTCCTATCAGTAGATCTAAGTATATGAGGCGTCTCAGCATCCATGTAGGTAATTGGAAGAGGGAAAGAGAGAAGGCCAGATTTCCTAGACATCATACAGTGAGCAAGTGACAAATTTAGGAGGAGAAAAGAATGAAATGAAACATGACAAAAGAAGAGCTCTGGGTACAGTTTTATCATAGCTGTACAATGAGAGGAAAGTTTCTTCCCATCCATTCCATGATGAAAGACCTACCAAAAGTAATTTGATCACAGAGAGAAAAGGGTCAGCATTCTTGTCATACTTCATTCAGTGGCGATGGTTTGGGATAAATTTTCATCTGTTCCAGGAACAATGAAGACAATGTGTGTGTTTGTGTACTGAGGTACCTTTTCAGTAAAGAAGAGGCAGAGATTTGAGGGTTGCATTTTAACACAAGCAAAGAGAAAGATAAGGAAAACATATATCACTTGCTCTTCACTGGAAATGCCTCAAAAAGCTACACGGATTTCAGCACAAAAACTCACTTTTTAAAAAATAATGTTTCTATACGTGATTTTCAACTTGAATTTGAAGTAGAAAACTGAAAGGTGAATGGTGTTTTTTAAACAATTTGTTACTTAGAGCAATGACTATGTCAGTGGCACAGCATGATGAGTTCCACATTTTTTGGAGAGGTGTTGGGAACTCAAATCCACCTGCAATGCACGTATCAAAATGAAGCGTTCAGAAAGCTTTCATTCAGGGCCAAAACAAGAATGTTCTACTCCTAGATTTAATCCTTATGCAGTACAAAAAGATGGAAGTCTTGTTACGTAGACTACAGTTGTGAGAAAATCACATCTGAGATGCTTTGTTAACTCAAACCTTACATTTGTGCTGTTGGAGCCAGCAGAAAAATAAAGGTGTCTGTCAAAATCACATAAGGAAAGGGAGCATGTCATGGTAGTTAAGCTAATAAACAGCACAAGAGCTGTCTGCAGTTCTGACACCTTGCTCAGCCACACTGAACCCAGTGTGCTTCCAGTATATCCTAGCTTTAAAGAAATATTAAATCTGTATCTTAAAACTGTTGCTTGAGCAATCACAAGAGGAAGAAGAATCCATCAGCACAGGTGCCCCAAAATATTCTTACTTCCACAGACAGAAGATAGAACACATCCATGATCTAGTCACACATTTCAGTGGAGTTGCAAGAAGTTATGTGTTGGTTTTGCAAAGTGCCCCCTACTTAGATAACATATCCAATCTTAGACATAGCTATAATTCACTCTCCATTGACTATTGATTAGTCAGATAAGATTTCACTCAATATAAAACATCGAAAGGAACAAATAATATTAAATGTTTCTGAATAAGCACACATGGTATCTCCAATTCTGCATTTGACTAAAGTGAAACATTTTTTTAATGACATCTTCTTTTGTGTTGTATGTGTTTTAAACAGAAATTTTTAAAATCTACTGGAGAACCATATAAATCTTGTTGGGATGCAGAAAAAACCATAATTTTCCTCCAAATGTGTTTTAACTGTAAAATGTATTTTCTCATGCTGATGCTACCTGTTATTTTTTAAAAACAAGAATTTGATTAAATAACACACATTTCTCAACATATTTGACCCAGAAAAGTTTGATCTTTAGATTGCAGTTCTGAATTTCACAGATATTTATTTTGACATCCACTCATTTGCTAATGAATTCAACTGGCAAGTGGAAGTTTCCACACAATAGAAGTACATGTGTTTGTTTTTCCGGGGCAGTATCTCAAAGAAGATGAGATGCTCTTGAGAGTCTAAATTAAGCCAATATCTTATTATTTTTCCTACGCTTACTTCTTTCAGGTGTTTCCGATTCAGTATTTTTCTAGGATGTCTCTGGAAAGGCTAATTCCTCCATAAATTATATCTGTTAGATTCTAGATAAGACTAGTGGATCATACATATAACATATAATATATAACATATATGCCTAGAAATTAAACTCAGACACAGTGCTTTATTTCCAATTATAGATAATTTTTGGGTCAACTATATAAATATTATCAATTTCATTAACTAATTCATCTGTCGTTGTATTTTAGTGCACAAATTAATTAATTAATTAATCTGCCCTATCTATAAATGAAAATGGAGTTTTTAATTTTCAAGGATGTCTATTTCTTCTCTATGTTAAATGACTTTTCTCAAAAAGACACCATTTTTAATAATGTCCATGGTAAGATTAAATTTCTAACATTTGACCCATCTTGTTCCATTCGGACACCTAAAGAATCAAAGTTAATTGGAAAATTATACATTATTTTGTAGGGTTTCTTTCTACCACCCAAATCAAATTTCTGACAGGGCTGGTGTTACCTCGCTGTTTACAAAATCTTCCCTCAAGATGTTTGCACAAGTTTAAGGTTTGGGTTTTAGGAAGCAGTTCTCCATCTCTAGTTTCTACCTTATTTTATGCTTTAGTAAACAATCTGGAAGAACAAGAGGCCTAATTAATTCCTGAAGTAACTCCATTTTACTCCAGTGACTTCTAGTATAGCAAGACTTATGATATATCTAGGGAAGAACTCATGAACAAAGTTGGGAACTGACAAATTCAGTCTCACTTGACCATTTCTCCCCAAAAGGAAGAATTCCTAGAAAATTGTGCCCTTTTGTCTGTATCTGGAAGTTTGAACAGATGTTTTAATTCATTTTTCTCATTTGAGGATATCAACAGTACCCTGATGACTTAATAATGTGTCATCTCTATCTACTTACTTTTCTTCTTACCACAACTGATAAAAGTTTTGGTCTATCAATATGTCTGCTGGAGGTTTTTAGAGATTGTTCTCTGCCTGGTAAAAATCTACATATATACGTTTCAATACAAGTTTCTCTTTTGGTTTTGGCTTTAGCATAGTTTTAACACCTTATAGTTTGCATCATACTTCATAAACAAGGAACTTATTTTCTAGAAAGTAGAAATGGTCTCTGGCTCTTGTGATCCAATATTGGAAATACAGTCAGCAAGCACTGTGATAAGTTATAAATTTTCATATAAATATTTTATAGTTCACAGCAATATTTCAACTATGAAACTAATAGCAACTGCTAAACTTGGAACTCGAAACTTGCTAGATGACATATCAAAAGCATATGTCTTGGCATTGCAGTTTTGAATGAAGTTTTGTGTGCCTGAAGCTGTGAAAAACTTTGAAAAGCAACATGCTCTGACGGGTCATTCAATATTTCCTCTTACTTAGATATAAAATAATACCTAATTTACTCTTTGCTTTTTATATAATGTGATTTATATCATCATGAACTGTACTATTTCTTTTTCTAATACACATGGAGTTCACCCAGAACTTGCATTTTGTTATTCTTTTGTTGTGTTTAGTCTGGATAGTATGAAACACCTTTTAAGCTGTATCATGTCCTTCCTGATGAAAGCCACACAAGTCTTTAAACCAAACATTACAGACAAAGATCACCAAGGTGTAAGAATTTACTGCTGAACCTCACATAAAAAACCCCCAACAAAATGGCAGACTGAGCTTGCAACAACACGGCAATCGAAATTCTGAATAACATTGTTAACTTTGTTTATTCTCCTAATTGAAACATTTTATTAAAGTACGGTTATCTGTCATAAAACCTGTCAGCTGTTGATCTCCACTTAAACTGTAACAATTTTAAAGCAATGATCATCTTTATATTTGGCTCTTTCAGAATATGTAGCTTCAGGATGGATGACGGGTAACTGAGGTTTGTACATGTTTCCACAAGGCAACAATCAAAAGATTGAAGGGAAAGTAAACCAAGGGGAGTTTTTTTGGCAAGATGATATATGAGTGATTATCATATCATTATCTATACTTTAAAGTTTGTTGAGTTTTTACTTGTTTTTTAAATATTGTAGGCTTACAGAGTCCTGGTAGAACATAAAGAAAGTGGATAATTAGGTAATGAAGTGTAAGTTTGCCACTGGGAATAATCTATAATGAACTAGTGTGTTTGTAATTTCACATGAATTTCTGGCAAAGGTTGTCACTGAGCTCACCTGATTAGCATCTGTAGAAACCAGGGAGGTGCCTTTACTGCTTGGAGGCATTTCATCAGGAATCAATGGACTTCACTATCTCTACAAAAAGTAATCCCAAACCTACATTGTGGTGGTGCTTACTCTCTTTTCCCCTCCCTTGTTTTCAACATTTGTCTGTCTTCTACTACGGCAGACTGGGAGCTTTTGAAGATACACTGAATATACTCTCACTATGCCTCAGAGATGAGAAAATAGCAGATCTCTAATCTGCACGGTAGAATTTGCATTTAAAGTATATAGGTAGTTTATGGAAGAACCGAGATCAACCATATACGAGTTCATTTGTACATAGGTTTCTTGTTTACAGAGAGGAATTTAGAGAGGAAGAAATAAAAAGAACTGAAGACAAGAAAGACACATATAAAAGGATTTTACTTGTAAAAGCTTTATTTGTAGCTCATCTGGCCAAGTAAAGCTATAAAAATTCAGCTAACTAACAAAATTCAGCACTTCCCCCAGTCCTCTCTAGAACAGTTTTTGGGTTTAAATAAAATTTAAAAGATTGAGAAAAAAACTAGAAAAAGTATTAATTTAATTTTCCATAAGAAATGCTGAATAATAAATGAATATTAATTAAATACTGAATAAATTAAATACTGAGTAAATTAAATACTGAAACGCCCATTTTTGCAGACTTTTTTTCAGTTTAGAAGTAATTAATGTTCCTGAATATAAAAACACATTTTTCTGCAATACAGAAATCTTTTCTGCAAATATATTTATATAGAAAATAAATTGTTCACAAAATATATATCTCTGACTAGAGAAATTATTGCTACAACTGGGCAAAAGGAAACAATTCCGGGGATTTAAAACCTGGATTCATATCTGGGACAAGAATGTGCTTTATATTTATAACATTCAGAGTTAACAAGGAAAAGAAAATTACTTATACTGAACTTCTGTAATTCACAGGGTTTTGTATTTCACCCTATCTCACTCATCTTAACAGAAATGAGCTATTTTACCCATTTAAATTCATATGTATGTAAAAATTGCTCATACAGCACAGAAGGAGGTAGAGACAAACCTAATTTTTTTTCCTGCACATCCCCTCCAAATCAGCTCACATAAACTAGAACAGAAGGTATGCACTGGGAGCCTAAGCTAATGAACTTTGCTGAAAATATATCCTTCTAAACACTGTGCTCTGGGATATCTATAGACCCTGTTTAACAAACTTACCTTCTATGTGTGCCCAGGATAATTGACTTAAAATAACTCAAGTATGTTTTCATAGCCACAGTAACACCTTTTAATTGTAGGAAGGCAAAGCCTTGGTGTTGCAAAGATACTCCTAAGAGCATTAGATGTAGCAACGAGACCAGCTACTCAAGTTACTGAGAAAATTAGAGTAGGTTAGAATTGTTGTTTTAACAATTATGATTAGAGCAGAGTTGAGTGAAAGGAGGGAAAGTAAAGCTGATTTACAGAAAACAAGGACAGAAGTACCACCCCAAACTCTCTGTACAGCACTCTATACACAGAACTGGAGTCACACAGAACACAGAACACTTGAGTCCCAAGTACAGTCTGGCAAGTACTGTTTTTAGCATTTACTATTGTTTCCTTGTCAACAAAATTGAAAGTTTCATTAAGGTTGAAATAGACAGACTTCAACATCTCATAATATTATATGTATTAGTAAAATCAAAATAATGAAACCAACAGAAAATGTTTCAAACACTCTGGAATATTTTCCATAAGCATGATGAAATCAGGGCAAAACAACATTTTGGATGCAATTTTTTTCCACTAGAAATTTTTTTTAGCATGTCCAATTATTACAGTTGCTCTAGGTTTATACACAGTAAGAAGTAAAATTATGTCTTTAGAAATATATGGGTTGTTGTACACACTGCAACAAGTTGCAGTATACACTGCAAGCCTAAGCTAATGAACATTGCTGGAAGTATACTCTTTTAAACACTGTTTAAAACAACAACTTAAGCAAATAAACTTGTTTTAAACAACGATGCGGGCATACAAAGTACTTGACAGTGCACAGTGTAGTGAACCAGAAGCTCTGAGTTCTTCCCGTTCTCTACAAAATGACCTGTTACATCTATCACTAGTTCCTGTTGAGAAATGTAATAAAAATAAGAATGCAATTCATTATTATATATCAGAAATAACAAAATATATAAATTGCAATTCAGTTTTTGCAGCTTCTTATAAAACAGTTTTTTGGGCAGGCTTTTGGTGCTAAAACAACATTCAGGTCTTAAACAAGCAGTTATTTAACATACACAATGGCACCTTCACAGGCTTTTGAAAAACATGTCCTTGCTGACAAGGCAAAACGCTTTGCTCTTCACCTCTTTTATGAAGTGCTACAATCTGAGTCCAGGCCTTCAGCTTTCCCTTACCTGTATAGTCCTGAACAATGAGACCTTTAATGAAAAATATGGACATTCAGCTCCTTTTATTCACTATAGAAAGCAAAGATATTGAAAACCATGCATTCAAAAGACCGATGTGAATTACAGGGGAGCAATTTCTCAGAATGATGAGCCATAATGAGAACTTTTGACTCAGACAAAATGACGGTGTTAGTGATAGTAATATCAGATAACATTTATGTTAATGCCTTCTGCCTAAGAGTGAAGCACACCTCAAAAGTAACTGGTGAAAATCAGCACTGTGTTCTGAAGTTGCAAAATGCTGGGCACAAGGGGGTTCAAATTCTCCACCAGCTTTTTAAAGTGCTATACTGGTAGATACCATACTCTTTTTGTATGTGTATGTGTCTGTACACACATATACAACTGACATGCTTTTTTTTCTGGACTATAGTATTCCACAAATAAATAGGATGGGGCTTAAAATGTCAGTAATAACATTGCTCATATTTTAGGGGATTCAACAGCACTTATTAAGATACTCAGTGATCACCAGGTGGGCACAAAACCATGTATAAGTAAACACACTAAAGTATGACTTCTTGTTATGCATTTTATAACAACTCAGAGTCCCTGAAACAGTGCTTGCAGGGCTGAGTTTGTCACAGGCAATGCAAATCTAAGAAACAAACACTGTACAAAGAGATTGAGACTGCACAAGCTTTTCTGTCATGTTTCGGCCACAGAAAACCATTTTGGTTTTGTCAGTATAAACAAAGAGCTCAGGCACAGAGAGAAAAGAAAATAATTATATACAAAATGTTGCAATACAAATTAAATATAAAACCAGTAAAATCCTTAGCAATCCATGGACTTATAGCAGATTGGTCACATCAGTGTGATCAAGCTCTGAGGAACCTTAGAAGAAAATTTTACTCTATTTCCTCTCTAAGATTTCCAAGTTAATTCTTTTTGGAAGCACTAGAAAAATCCTCCTGTGAATATGAACAAAAAGGGCTGCAAATCCTCCAGATTTGCTTTGCTGTAAAATATTAATTGGCTATCACCAAATGTTAATTCTTTTCACAGAGATAATAATGGACTTGCAATCAACAGTTTTCACGGGATTTTTTGGTTTTGTTTTTGGAAAACCATCAACCCGCCCTCATAAAATTGTGTATGCTGCTGACTCTTCTCTTTTTGTCAATAAAAGGAATTCATCTCTTTTCATAAAAACAAGCATGTTAGCTAATTTTTGTCCTGTATGTACAATTTATCCTTTTGTACTGACCATCTTTGACCATAAATAAGTAAATGAAGTTCCCCTTATTACTAATAATTGAAAGGCTCTACAAATCTTTGTTCTGCAGCATTTCAAAAACCTGAACATCTCAGTTTTCATACAACAGCCTAAAGTGTCATGATTTTGAAATAGAGAAAACAAGCTCAATTCCCCACTGAAATTCTTTTCTATTTTATATCAAAGCTCTGGGACAAGGATAATTCTAAATGTATACAAGCATGCCAGCACTCCTTTGAGATCACAGTCAGCCTTGCCACAAATCTTGACTGAACGTTCCCATAGCCCACTCTTTGTCCACATATTTTGTTTATGATTGATTTCTTCAATAAGTTGACTGATAATTCCAGCACCCCAAAAACCTTCTGATTCTTCCACAGGACTGCTGTACAAATAACCACTCTTTTAGGTTATGGCCCTACTCCTTTTTACAGGAGAAAACTCACAGCCAGGGCATGCCTCTTGTGGTGCCACCTGGCCATGTAAATGCTCTTGTCCAGCTGTCCATCTCAAGGAAAAATCAGTGGTACAGAAAAGTGCTTTCATTTAATGGAAGGCCAAAAACATAAAAAAATAAGACTCAGTTTCCCAGAAAAGGCAGATTTTTGTCAAACATCCTTTTTTCCATTAGCTTTGCTAAAGGTTCCAGAGAAAAAAATAAACTTTTTGCCCAGCCTTCACCAGCCATACCACTTTCTCTTGCAAGTGCCTAACACTGGGATGGTGTGTGGTGTTAATGCACAGCCATTATCAAGGATCTTCATTGTGAAAATGTTTAACTCACAGAGATTACAAAACTCTGGGCTGAAGATTGCAAGCTCTAGGGCTTACTGAAACCACCAGAGCAGCTTAGTGGAATTGCTGCATTAAGTCATTACAATTATGCTAGCAAAACTTTGCTATGGAGTTTGACAATGTCAGAAGGTGATGTGTTGCCACACTGCTCAATTCACAAACCTTTCTACACACAGGCTATTCTGTGATAAGACTACAGATTTGACAGTGTTAGAGTGGAAGTATTTTTTTGTTAGAATAACAGATCTAATTTGTAGGATAGAATTTTCCTTGCAAATCAACCACTTATTTCTGCCTGTACTTAAGGAACTAATACTAAAAGTCCATTCAGAACCTGAGGAAGAGAGAAAAAACAGGATGCCTAAACCAAAAGTAGGTGGACAAAAGTAAACACACAATATTTATTTTCTTAGTGAAAAACAAAATTAAATCAACAACCTGAATGGCATGCTTTTATTTTTCCCATTTGCACCACAAAAGATCAGACTCTGAGAAAATATAAAACTGGTATTTTAAAATGCGAGTAAATATTTTCATTTTGTTTGTTTGTTTGTGGGAATTTTTGCATGGTGAGTGGGTGTAGGGAAAACCACATTTTGAGATTGGTGGAATTACCATGAGGAAATAAATACAATTTTCTATGATTACCAGGATTAACTGGAGTGGGTAAACTACAAAAGTAATTTTGCAAATAATTCCACACAGAGAAAAATACTATTAAAAATTTGTGCCACAAAACAGTGCACATATCCTGCCATGATAAAAAACCACATAGAGCATCCAGCCTGCTAGCAAAAAGTTTAAAATTACCTTTTTGCCTAGGAATTGCATTGATCTTGTTAGAAAAAGATACGTAGTGTTGTCTTACAAACAAAAAGGAATAAAATTTGGTTTTCGAAAAAAACAATATCTTTATGTCCTATTATAAGGTTGTTGTGAGGTTTAAAATATAACTCTAACTGTACAATTAAAAGAAAAGAGTATTGTTTCTTTCTATGTACAGAGGCAGAACTAACAAGGCCGATATTGATGCACTGAGAGGAGAGCAGTGTGTACTCTGCGTGCAGCTTTGCACAGAAGCCTCCACGGCTTTCTGAATGACCTGGTCTGGTTCTTACACGGGGAGGAAAACTGCGAATTTGTGGGACTGTAAAATCATTACCCTATGGACGTCCTGTCTGGTTCAGGGTAAGGACTTGAACTTGTCGTTTTAAACTTGAACTGTGGTCCAACCAACAGGTCACTCACTAAGAGGATGTCTTTTCTAAAGGAAGGGAAACACATACATGTATATGTATAGAAATATACAGTATATGCCTGCACTCACGTAAGTATGTCTATGCACATATACGAGATTCATCCTGAAGGGGTGTTCTTAGATTTTGTCTTTGAAAGCCTCAAGTGAAGGTAACAGAATTTCTCACCTTAAACCAAGGTGAGAGATGCTGGCAACCCACATGCAGACTACATGTGGGGAGCCCCAAGTTGTTTAAAACCCCAGGTCAGACCCATGCATTAACATCTTTATTTCATGGAGTAGCTGTGGAGTCTCTACCTCCCCACTGCAGCCAGCACCTACTCTAATTCATGGCTCAGTAAAGTTGCTGTGATCCCTCCTCACACAATATAGACACAATGTACATTTGGAAAGTACTACGGTGCTACTTCTACAGTCTAGATCTGAAAAGTCTCAGTGAAAAAATAGTAAACTTTAAATCACAGTAGAAGTCCTTGATAATTATTATTAATTAATTATTAATTTCTAATAGTTCCAGGTCCAGGATATACTCACATGCAGGCAGCCAAAAAAGGGTTTGCTTCCAGTGTATCCCACCAGACCAATCAGAACTAAACCACAGAGGCTGTGTCTATGCCAAGGAATAAAACATACCATGTACCCTGCCTTGGCACATTCAAACTGCTAAATGGGAATGGTGCTTAATCACAGTAAGTCCCAAACCATGCTTAGGATTTGTAGGTTTTTGCTGACATGGATCACAGCCAAGTCAGGGGTTACAGGGCAGCAGCCCTGCCCCGAGAGGACCTGGTGAACCCTCCTCTTGCCCACCCTAGGTTTGTAGGACAGGCACTGCACTCTCTGGCTTGCCTTGACAAAGTGGATAAAGTTCACCAGCGCAGGGAGAACGAGGTATGTGTCAGCATGCAAAGCACCAGCAGGCAGCACCAAAACCAGCAGATTACAGCACATATAACTTTCCTCATACTTCAGACCAGTTCCACTCATCATTTTAGAGGCAAAGACTATCTCAAATGAGCTTTGATCATCCGTAATGGATTCTTTCTGACTGGTTGTCAACCTGAAAATTAAAATGGCTGGTTGAGAAAGCACAAGAATGTGCAGCAGCAAGGGGAAATTTATCATTTGTTCTGACTAATGAAGACATCATCACCAGTGTAAATCAAACAGGCCAGATATCATTAGCCACTGATACTTTTCTTCAAAAATCAAAATGCCTTTGTCCACAAAGCAAAAGATAGCATACAAATTTCAGTGTATTTATTTTACTAATGGTAAAACTAAAATTATTTTCTTTCCTTTTCAGCTACAGGCTTGGACACAGATGAAATCAACAGACTTTGTACAATTTATAATAAGATAAACAAAGATGTAAAATGAGGAAATAAAACAGACATGCCTTCATGAATGCTAAGTTATTCTAATATTTAAATTAATTATGTTCTTAAGGAGTGATTGCCTCCTTTTATTGTCTACTAACTTACAAGCCAGAAAAGAAATCAAGAAACGCAGCTGGGCATTTATTAATTCTATTCTTACATCTACGATTAAAATGTAATCTGTTTCAAAGGATATTTGGGTTCTGTCCAATGCAGTAGCCACTTAAAGCAGTGATTGAAGATAAAAGACATGAATATTACCTGTAGCAGCATTTTGGGGGCAATTTTGTTTCTGGAAGAAACATACTTTGCAGCAAAAAATGCAAAGGTTTTTATACAGTTGGTACGACACAAAATTAGTTATAATTGATGTTTCTGCAAACAGACAACTGGTTTTCCTTTTTGAAAAGCAACATCTGTGAAGTTTTATTTAAATATTTTACCTAATCTGAATAGTCTTTAGAAAAATCAAGCACCAAAATCCTTTAATGTCATTAGCTCTCAGCTGGGATTCATCATAAATAACCCTCTATAATTTAAACGCTGATGTAAAACTTGTATAATCAAACCCAAGACTTCAATCACAAGTGGCAGGTTTTTAAACCCAAATGTTTATTAAAAGATCTGAACTCTTTCTTCTCAGAATGAAAAAGAGGAGCCTCAGTGGAAAGCAGCATGGTTTCCCCCTCTCTGCAGACAAAGCACCCGCTGTCAGTGGCTGCACGCATCAGTCTTCGCCTTGGGCTGGGCAGCAGGATTTGTCTGCCTTCCCCAGGAGCTGAAATGCGATCCAGAAAGAAGGGATCTGTAATCATGCTACTGGGAAACATTAATATCTGCCAGGCCATGAGAAGCAATGGCTGCCTCAGACAGCAAATTAGATCAATTGGCCATCTGGGGTGAACACATGGAAGAACATACAGAGAGCAGTGAGCAGCAATTAGTCTTCTGAGGGTTTCAGGAAGGAGATTAATCAGTAGCACAGAGATCACATCTCTAACAGTACTATAATTTGAAGAACTTTTACCTTTAATGAGATTTAAAAGCCCTAAACAAATAGGAATGCCCTCCTAATGAGACAGCTATCGGTCTGGGCCAGCAGATATAGGGAATGGAGCCTCAAACCATGCCAGCTGCCCTTGGCTTACAGTATTGGGAGCCTTTATTGCAGCCACTCCACCATAAAGGAGGGTCAAGCACACTTTTATCTGGTGCTGTGTGGAAACCTTAACAAGGGTCAGGCTCAGAGCACTGCTCCCAGGGTCTGCAGTTTGGGCAGAATAGTGCAAAGAAGGAGCCCTTCTCTGAGTTTAAACAAGCCTAAACATTCTTGAGTATGGTGGTGACGTGTCACAGGGCATATTGCCCAGCAGCTGTTGAAGCAGCTGTCCCTTACAGGACAGAAGATGCACCATGGGTGCATTGACCACCAGGCTGAGGAAACTGGTTGTGCTTTCTAGTGAAGTATCCGGGCCAACAGACCCTGACCAACACAAGGTCACCACGAGAAAGCAGCCAGTGACAGCAGTAGGTGACTCCCTGCTGCAGGGGTCAGTGGCACCACCTGCCAACCTGACCCATTGTCTGCAGAAGTTTTCTGTGTGCTGGGAACCTGGATCTGGGATGTTGGAGTGGGACTGCCAAAGCTTGACATGTTCACAATGCTGGGCAGCCTGGAAAAGATCCAAGGTGATACAGAGCTCTGGTGGTGGCAGTCAGGGGCCCAGGTGATGTTTCCTCACCCCTGCCAGCATGGAAAGTGGAGGTCTCTGATACAGCATGTCAGCAGTTGGTTGTGGAGCTGGTGTGGACAAGAGGATTCTTCTTTCTGTGGCCTTTACACCCTGTCTGAGTATCAACATGTGCCTGAGCAGGGGTTAGGCCAGATGACCTCCAGAATTCCCTTCTGCTCTGTGATTCAGCGAACCTACAACAGTAAGTACAGGAGATATTAATATGATCACAGGTGAAGGATGCTCATTTTCTGCAATTTTAGGCTAAAACTACATCTGGCAAAAATGAAACCTAGAGTATGACCCTGATAAAACATATTGCCAGAGAAGATTTGTATTTAAATTATGGTAGAAACAAAAGAAAATATTTAAAACTCAGACTCAACAGCCAGCAGTTATACTGGACAGTTGGTCTGATTCCAATTCCTGAAATGATACATAACTCTCTGCAAGGCTTACTCTGTGGGAAATGAAGGAGCAAAGGCTGCTTCTCCCTCCCTTTGAGTATTTTACCCAAGTCCCTTCTCCCCAGTTCCTCTCTCCTCTGTTGGAGAAGTTTTCTGCCATTCACAGGAGAGCAGCTGAGCAGAAACTGGCAAAAGTCTGCTGCCTGCCGCCACTGTCCCTCTATACAAGAATGACAGAATTACACCCTGCCTCCTACCTAGTTATTGGGTTACAGACAGTAAATGATAGCTGTGCACTTATAGTGAGAGCAAGGAAGCTTAGCTGGGACAAATGATCCTTGCTTCCTCCCAGGGTGTAACTGAAAGCAGAAAAGTAAAATTAAACAGACCTGTTAATTGTCCTCCCTGACTGGTGTCAATCAGGCACAACTTCTCAGAGGTTGGTTAAACTACACTATAAACTGAGGTAGCTAAGTAGAGCCATATCTCACTAGTAAGAATTTGGCAGAAAATATTTTTTTATCAAAGTAAAAGCAAAAAGACACCTCATGTCTTTAAATACAGGGCTATGTATTTCTTGTGATCCCAGCAAAAATTTGGGACCCGTTCTATCTTATTTTTTAATAGAAGAACCAGTTTGACATTGTTTCTGAATGAGCTGGTAGAACACAGTGAAACACATCATGACACAAACATATACTCAGACTCTAGCAAAATATAAATATTTAATTTTATGGTTAATTGCCATTAGTCATTGCCACGTACGTTAGAAACTGTTATTCAGTAGCAAACCATTTGCTTAACATGGTGCTATGCATTTTATATCAAAGAGTTGTGGGCTTCTTTCTTCCCCTACTTTGGTTAAAATATAAAACTCCCTTTGGAATTGTTAGATTAATTTGGTTTGGTTTGTAGTTTGGATATGAATGGCTCACAGTCTATAGGGTCTAGCATTCCCTTTTATAAATAATTCCCTTTTTTATGGTGCAATTAGGATGCATGGTTTTTTTTGGCAATGCACCTCAGAGGTAAGCATGATGAATGAGAGCTACTAAAAGTTCTGTTACTTTTTCTCTCTGACACAAGCAGAACCTCAAGAATACAGAATAAGGATTATAATGGTGTTTCTGCATATATTCAGTCCACAGTTTCTGCTGTGTACCATACTTTTTATGCTGATGCTTTACTGTGTTGCTGCATTTCTACTTGATGTTTACCTCTGTCAAGGGGCTTCTCAGTATTATCTATACATCAATGCATGTACAGATCAATACAAGCATTTTGTAATGAATTTGAATTTATTTGTGTGAATGTTAACAGGTGTAAACAAAATACACACACATATTTACAATGCAACTCACAACCAAAACTGAATTTATGACAAATAATGAGAACATGAGAGAGTTTGTAACATACAACAGCTGCATAAGAGATGATGAGATGTTGTAGGGGATTTTAAATGAGCAATTACAGCCATGCCCATTCTAATGGATATTTTTATTCTTCTGCCTCTATGGAAGATGTATAGCTGAGATACTCTCAAGGTACATATAAACAATTTCACCAAACAATTTATTTTTTACATCTAGTCAGGAAAAAAAATCCCCAGCTCCCTTATATAAAGGAATGCACACATACACAAACAAGCTCCTTTATGGAAGAGATCCATGTGAAAAGACTGTGCACCAGGTTTTAAATAATGACATATGTAGAAGAATATAATTCTAGAGAAAAAAAGCTTTTTTAATTACAGTGCCTAGTTATCTCTCCATCTTTGGTAAAATCTGCAAACAATTCCCGTCATTGTTATGTCACAGTGCATGTGCTAATGTGAGGTCGTTTACTGAAAATGTTCCCAAGGCCATGATGAAACTTCTGACTTCTCTCCTCTTGCTTAGAAAGGTTACGATTACAAAACCATGAAGCGGAAACAGCATCTCATGACAAAAATAAACAATCACACATCAAACATATCAAATATGTAAAGTGTTCTGTTTCATTATTCCAAAATTGATTGAAAAAATTTAAATAATGAACAAAAAATACATTTTAATCCATCTGCATGCTGTTAACAGCAGGCAAGCAGAAAGATGAACTACAACGAATACGTCATGTGCAAGAAAGTGTTCAGTTTGTACACTTTAAGAAATGCATCAGCTTGTTGAAACCATGAAATCACAAGTGAGACATTAAGAAATAAAATCACCATTAATATTCAGTTTGCAAAGAAAAATAAACCCAGTCAATATAATTTGCTACATTAAATGAATCTACATTCATCTCACGAAAAATCAGAAAAGCACAAGTCCTGATGCTTGTCTGTTCCCATTAGTATTTTGTTACAGATAACACTCCAGGTGAGCATAAAGGAGTGAACATGTAAAAGAAATGGGAATGGCTTGGGGCCAGATCTGTTTTGGCTCATGAGGTGGGAAGCAAATAGCAGTGATGTGTCGCTTTCCTATCTCTCACCCTAGTAGGGATCCCTTGCTTCCTCCAGGGGAATACTCTAAGTTCCTAAGACTTACACAGCTATCCTTAGACATTGTTGTTTGGCTAAATAGCCCAATCTGTGAATTAAGCTTTCTAAACCTGTAACCTCTTAAAATGAACTCCACTCCACCCCAGGAATACACATTAAAAAAAAAAAAAACAAACAAATTTATCTGACATTAGTGCCTTGTAAGATTCTGTGGCTATCCAAACTCATCAGGACCGCATGAAGAGAATCCAATCTCCTGGAAACTGCTGTCCTATTGGATTTTCTTTTTGGTCTTCAGTCAACTTCATTCATCTGTCTCAACCACCATCACTCTATTAAGAAGGTGAGAATATGTTGCCTAGGCAGGATTGTTGCTAGAGCAGTGAATAGTTTTTTATGAGCAGCTTTTTAACTGTGGAACTGGCAACCTTGGAAATCTCACCTGCACTCTTCGATATCAGATAGAAAGCAGGTCCATCTGTGTTTGGCAAATGCTGTCTTGAAATCATAACTCAGAAAGATGCAAAGCCTTGGGAGAGTCCACTGTTAACCTTAAAAGAGAATATTTCATTACTCAGGCTTGGCTGGCTCCTCATCATGGGAGGTCTGATTCTACCTTTTGAGCATCCCCTGAAGCTCAATCAGAAATGCCCTTATATTTTTACTGTCCTTATGTGCTTCGAGAATGCATATCCCCACATTACCTTTTCTTATTTTATTCTTCTCACTGGCTCTTCTAGCAGATATATATATATATATATATATATATATATATATGCTGTGCAGGCATGCTCCTTACTTCATTTTCAGCATTACCAGAGGCTAACCGTTTCCATAAAGAACTTCCAATTCCTTTTATTGTTTACTTTACTTTTCTTTTGCATAAATGCAGAAAGACAACTCATGAAGAAAAGAATGCCTGAGGACTCAAACAAGGGCTTTACAAAGCAGGGAGGACCTGGAAAAGCAAGGCTGGCTAACAGAGGATGCACACTCTGTTAATACACTTGTTTCAAAAGTAAGGCTGAAGATACAGTGCCTGGAACAGAGCAAGATAATTTTTTCTGGCTTTTGGTTTGCTTTGTTTTGGTTTTATTATTTTTATTACAAAACAAATTATCCATCAAATTGAAAAACAAATTGAAAACCATCATGTTACTGAAGAACTGTGGTAAACAAAAATACCTGCTGAAAACAAGCACATTTTGGAAGTGGGAGTAATTTTTTTAAAAGACTGTTCTCTTCATTTAAAAAAATCCCCTTTATGTGAATATGTGTGATGGACAAATATATAGGATTTTTTTACTGTTTCAAATAAGAACCTGAGTTCTACATGCTCCCATGTGGACAGCTCTGTGCCTTATTCCTATGGCTGCCAGGGAGGACACTATGAAAATAGAGAGGAAGACATGCAGGCAGCAAGTAAAATCATGCTACACACACATAAATACCTACCACATCAAAGCTAATCTTTTCCTTAAACTTCACAATGCTATGTCTTTCTCCCTTACACATTTTTATTAAGTTCTTCAGAGAAGTCATTGTGTTCAGTTGATCTTTACGTTAGTGAACACATTCTCAGAGCTTAATAAGTAGTCAAGGATGCTGTGCAGATTTGCGGCTCACAGTGAGGGGGCAGCTCAGAAGGGAAGAGTGTAGAGAGACATGAAAAAGCTGTTCAAACACTGAAAAATCTGTGGATTTGGGATGTGTGAAGAGGCTGCATTCCTAGTTTACAACTGGGGGGATGCAATACTGAAGAAAACATCCAAAATTTTTTCATGTGCTGAAATGTTGAAATGGAGAATCAATGACCTTGGAATAAGAGGAAGAGAATGATTTTTACTGGAGTATTTATGAAACTCTTAATATTGTACCAATGTTTTAAGCAAAATTCATATTTTTGACAGGTTTTTCCCACATTATTACAACATGAATACCAGCAGTGGAAACACAGGATTCCTAATTGAAC
This sequence comes from Atrichornis clamosus, assembly GCA_013400975.1. Classification (NCBI taxonomy): domain Eukaryota; kingdom Metazoa; phylum Chordata; class Aves; order Passeriformes; family Menuridae; genus Atrichornis; species Atrichornis clamosus. The sequence goes on from WBMZ01014002.1 coordinate 48,639, forward strand.
GAAAAAGATAGATATAATCCCCTTTCTCTGGCAAACAAAAGTACTTTTCCTGTCTTTTCCATAATTTCAGTGCAAAAATGACCTAATCTCACTTGTCTTTGGAGGACAGAACACAAAAGTCTTGCTCTTGGGAAGCGATGGCAACACCACTGCAACGATGTTGTACCATTAGACAAGCTCATGTCCAAGGACCACAAAGCTACAGGAGATTTGAACTACATCTGTATTGATCTTGATGGCATCAGTCAGCCTCTATGCACACCAGGATTCCTAAAGGAAAACTATTTAGAAACATCAATGAAATGATACAAATTTTGTTCCACTGTCATCTTTCAGAAAAGGAAGACAGACTGAAACACGGTAGAAAAAAGTAAATTTGATGATGGAAATTGGAACAGACGCAAAGATGTAAAGCTGTCATTTAGTTTGGCAATTGTACTCAAATAAAACCAGAATATTTATCTATAACTCTCACACCTTTATTTGATCTAAACCCATCTTTGTCCACCAAAAAAAAGTGTCAGAAAAACTTCCCAGACAAAATGCATCAAGAGGCCATGCTGGAATTTAATGTGTTGTATTAATTTATCATAATAAATCCAGGAAATATGGCCATAATCAGGAATCAGTACAGTGAAATCAAAGATTGCATCACAATGTCTCATCTATTCTCTGCTCTGCACTTGTACCAGTAACTGGACATATTTTGCAAGCAGGCTTTCAGGATTACATGGTGGGAAGAAAGCTCAACAGTGGTAGGAAATTATGGAGTGGCTTTTGTAGTACTTCAGGAGGCAGGAATCTCTGAAATTCACTCCTGATGTTACTGTATGACACCGCCTCAAATCCTCTTAGTCTCCAGCCCTCAGATGTGAAGATATAAATAAGTGGTCAATGTTGAAATAGCACAAATGGTTATATGGACAGCTAAACAGATGTGTAAGAAGGGAGTTCTGCTAGGTTTTGTTGTAGTAGTTTTTCTGATGATGTTGCTGTACCAGGAAGCAGGATGGGTTTGGCACTGCGAGCAGAGTAATTTAGGAAGTTAAAGTTGCACAGTTCATTTGAATACAAACATGATAAATTTCACAAGATTTTTATAGCTGGTATGATGTGCAACAGTCAGCTAGGAGTAAATCTATCCAGCTCCATAGTGTTTTTTGCAGACAGCATGCCTCTTCCTTGGCCCATTCAACAAACAGCCTCAGTGCTTATAAACTATCTACAATAACACAGGTCATTTTTCAGATTCCCTTCAAGCTTAATACAGTATTCTAGCCACGACTGCACCTTAGATTTGCTGTGTTCAGCAAGAACTGAAATGGAAATTTCTGGGAATATGATTCTTATGACAGTATTTGAAAAGAAGTTTTTAAGAAGATGTGAGATTGGCATTTTTCATGCCAATAGAGTTTTGTTTCATATTTGAAGAATAAATATTCCTTTTGCTTTCATTATCAGTATCTTTGAAGCATATTATATAGACACAATGGCCTGAGAGTGTCTAGGTGTTTCATTCCAAACACCCATTTGCAATGTAACACTACCTGATAAGAAACCTGAAGAGTATCTATGTGTTTTTTCAGAAAAAAAACCCAACTACAAACAGATCCTTATGGAACTTGGAAAATCCTAATATGCTGTGTGAAGGTCCTGGTCCAATGTCCTTTTTTTCTACCCCTATTTTTTTTTAACCCAAGATAGGAGCACAAGCCTGAGGTAAATTGTTGTTCAGTGTTAGTGGGGTTTTTTTCAGCTCTGAGAGTTTTTCTATTAATCTCTCTTAGTGCATGACTGCAGGTGCTGTACATGCTCATTTTAGCTCTCCATGTGTTTAGCTGCAGCACATCTCTGATCTACACACATCTCTGTCCATGCAGCAGATTAACAAGAGTGACAGCCAGTGGCCTAACTTCTATCTTTTTTTCAATAGGGAGAGTTACAAGGGAGAGGACACCGTGAAGAGTGAGAAAGTGAAAAAAAGCAGGAAAGAAAGTTTACCAATCTCTCTCATAATCTGAGAGTGAAAGGGAAGAGATTTTGCCATCTCACTCCAATGCTCTACTCTGCCTCGGTGCTGTGACATGTGGAGGCACACTCCACATGGCCCCACATTTGCAGGAATACCTGTCTTTAAGCGCTGGTTTTCCTATGAACAACACACATTTGCTCTGTGTTGCAGTGAGATTGGGCATTGGCATCTTTCCCTGGTGCATAACATCTTGTGTTTCTTCCTCTTAGATATTATTTAAAGTATTTTCCTTTCATCCATCCATCTAATTCTGCTTCCTTTTTTTTCACTATTGTTTTCTCCTTGTGATGATCAGCACTATGAAACCTGATAACAAGGATGTTCTTACCAGAGACTGTCCAACAGGAATATCCTTGCGACTTCTGGCAAAATTTGAGAACAAAGTTTCTTTCCTTTGTGAGATTTAAGTTACAGCTTAATCAGGTCACCAGGAGAGATGCTTTGGAGAAATGACAGTGAAAAGCACTTTCTTATGCTAGTTTATGTCCCGAAGCCTGAAGTTAATTAAATAGAGAGTTTGGCCTTCAGAAAAGTCAAAGTTAAAAACTTTGACTCCAGAGGACTGGAGATGAGATTGTAAAAGCTCTGGCACATCTTACCTGTTTACGTTGTGTGTCACCCTCCCTTTTCATAGCATCCAACACCGTCGATTGGGTATTTTCACTAAAATTATCTTAGAAGCACATTTAGAGTATTGATGTCAGTAGGTGAAATTATGTCCCAGTTTTGTGCCACATTCAAAAGAGCAATGATAGCAATGTTAAGGTCATTATTTCATCTATTTGCCATTAAAAATAATACTGCCCTCCTTCTAGATTCATTAAAACTTCATGTTTCAGAAGATGAACTCTCAGGAAAAACACTACCCAGGATGTGAGCAAAACAAGAATGATTGAATTACCACCTATTATTTGAATTCATGTCTCCTATTAACCTAACCTGATTTTAACTATTTCTACTCTGACAGTTATTGATTATGCAACTGGTTTCTGAATTTCTAAGTTTAGCATCTGTGTAATATTTTTTATTGCATCAACTGTTTTATCAGGAAATGCTGAGTATTTGAAGCTATACTATAGACTGTGGTTCTATTTGTTTTGGTAAAATTTTTATTTCTTTTTCAAACACATTCATTCCATTTGGGTTTAAATGACGAATTTTTAAAAATTCCATCAAGAAATGGTATCATTCTAAGAATATGTATAAAAGGAGTTATCTTGTGCCTTTTCCCTTTTGTGAAAGGCACTTCTGATATTCAAAAGACATTTGGTGCCCCTATCTGACCTGGATACTGGAAACTCTGTGCTTTGCCTCCAGATTTTACTATCTCCAGTTTGTCATTCTCTTCAGACTCTTACTATCAGTGATATGAAATGTTGTGCACTGATAGGTATTGACAAGTCCTGATTAAAATTCATTTCACATCACATACTTTACTTCAAAGGAACAGAGGTCTTGTTTTGAAAGAAAACATAAGTTTTCTTTGAGGTGTTGAGCAAGAAAACAGTGTTTTTGTTTGATAAGCAACCTCTGATGATTCCTCTCTTTTCAACTCAACAAATGGTCACTACTGAAAAACCATAAAAGCTAGATTTTGGTTTTGTCATCTGGAAGTACTGCTGACAGCTTACAAACTGCTATTTGGAACGCAATGCTTATCCTTACCAATTTCCTAATGCAAAGGAAATAGAAAGGCACCACAGCTTGACGCACAGAATTTGTTTCCAGGCTAGCTCAGTATTTTTTGCTCAAAGGAAGCTGCTTCATTTCAAAGCAATTTTCTTCTGTTTGTGTCCATTTACAAACTAGTAGTTAAATCCCGTTCCCCTTTCACTGAGCTGGCCAGTTACATGCCAACGTACAGGAACTTTTGTCTCCTTTTCCCGATTCTGAACAAGTCGAAGTCAATTTTGCATTACAGGTACATGGCACCTAAATGAAAATGGAAGACAGTAAATAAACTTGTAATCTGCAACTGAACTGAATCAAGTAAATACAAACAGAACACTTCTCTTACATTTGTTTCATTATCTCAAACAATTTTGACTAATTTTCAAGAACCAAATTGCAACCACAAATTTCAACTATGAATCCTGGCTTTAGTCACCAGGGTCATGCGGAAAATAAAAGCACAGATCCTTGAGTTTTATGTCTTCCTTTGACTAGCTCTCTTCTGATTTTTCTGCACTCTTATTGCCAACATCTAGTGCACAATGCAACTGACAGCCAAGAAAAGACCCCTTTTTAAAAGTGATACTTTTTTCAGGAGAGATGCAAGTCCTATATTTTCCAGGTTTGCCAGGAAAAAGTAATATATTACTAAAACATTACATAACGTTAATCAACATGACTTATTTAATAAATGTGTTTCTTTGGCCAGACTTCAAAACATTTGAAAATCTGGGCAATAAAAGATAGCCTTATTGTTCAGACCTGCTTTCAGGAAAAAGTCCTCAACACTGCCAGCCTTGTCCGGCACCCAGCCAATAAAGGCAACTCTTGTTGGCATCATATCTCACAGGGTACAAACAGACCTTCCACTATGATCCTCCAGCAACCATTAAGATGGTCGGTCAAGTCTGCTTGTTGCAGGTTCCCACAAGTAAAAATGGTGCCTCCTATTTCCATGGGGCCAAATAAAGTCACAGGTCCCAGAAAGTGGCATTTCCACATTAAGAGCAATTAGCCTCAATTTGCATCAATCCATAGCCTATGTCAGCTCCTAAGTGCTTATTGCCAGCTGGCACATGGGCAATATTGCAAGGAAGCAAAGAAAATCAGTCCTAGCTGAATTCAGCAGTAAGGAATGATAGGAAAGCAGGTGTCTGAGCTACCATCAGGGTATGAACAGAACTACAGTTAATAAGAAATTGAGGGCAAGAAGAACAAGTAACCTTGGCATACATTAATGAGTTCAGGAAAAATGAACATTCAGGTTGTCTGGATCTGAGGTAACTAAGTCTTATGCACAAAGCCCAGATAAGACTAACAGCAGATCTGACACAGTCAGTGAAGATAAATCTGTTTTTTGAAATACATCTTTTGTAGCCATCAATGACTATAAGATGGCATAAAATAACTTCACCTTTGAGTGGTTTGATTTAAGAGGAACACATGCTCCATCAATGAGAGTAAGAATGGATAAACAACTCAAAAACCTGGGCAAAACCCAGGACTTTAACACAGGAATATCCCAATGCATGCACAACTCTAGCAATATTAGTAAAGAAAGAGGAGGAAGAACAGAAAGATCAGGGCACCAGTACGACAGATGCACACCTTTTTATTGCTGCATGTGTGAGCAGGCTGTGTGTTATCCTGCAGTGGAGACTGGGTAGAGGTAATTAACAGTTCTACCACACTGAAGAGAGTTGGATACAACCTCCCATTAGGAGAAATTGCCATTATTTTTCTATCCACCTACCTGTTCTCCTTCCTTCTCAAGAGATGCAGAAGACCAGGTGTCCTTGTTCTTTTGATCTGATTTTATTTGCTCAGTACTTCACTAGGTTTGATATCTGTCAATGCATTTTCCTCCTCTCTTTTTGGCTATAGCTTTCTCAAGTGGACGGGAAGTGCTGAGTTCAGTGTGGGTATTATTTGTTTGACTTATTCTTCCCAAATCTAGCATAACATAGAAATAATTCTATTTTTAAGAATTATTCATAGAGAGATTTTTTCCGTCCTGTGGGACACTAACCTGTTTCATGTCAGGATAAAACCAGTAACTTTCAGAGAAATATATATATGCTTACACATATATATATCTTTTTTACACAAAAAGAATATTATGAAATAACTGTATTTTTTTCAGGGAAAATAGAAAATTGCCAATCATGTCTGCAAATAACAAGTAACCACTTATTCCAAGTAACCACTAGTTCAGTTATTATAGTCCTTACTCAGCAGCCAAGTGACCTTGCTGTTACTTTGTCCCCAGTCTGAATATACTGCATTTACATAAATGGCCTGAAACATACAAAAACATTCACACAGAAAAAGGTATCAGCAGCAATTCTAAGTACCCCTAGTGTCACTGGATTGTTGTTAAGAGTCATATGTACCACCAGCTTAATTTCAATAGCCCACAAAAATATTGTGTATATTCACACTGACTTTTGTGAGACTCCAGCTGACTCAATTTCTTCATCTTTTTTTAATATCAGAAAAACTTTAGAAATTAAGGGGTAAGTCATATGCAGGAAGGGCGATAACCAGTGGGACAAAATAATGAGGATGATGTCTCATTACAGTAATACAGAGGAGACAAATGCTGGTCTTTTGGTTTTCAAGGAATCCAAGGGATGAAAAATGAAATCATAAACATGTACCTAGACATGTTACATGATGTCATGAACTATGCCACAGGATTCTGGCAGTACCTCCTGTATTATGACCTCCTTGAACTTATTTTGTTAATGAATATACATCTTCCATTAACAGCTCAGGCTTCCCCAAGGCAGCACAAGTATTGAATCTTCTCAGTGTTCTTTGACTGGGCTATCTAAATCATATGCCTTGCAATTGCCATCCGCCTTCACTGCACCACTGTCCACCCTATAACATCCTGACTGTAGGCAGACAATTTAAAAGCCCAAATTTGACAGACAGTCAGCATTCATTTTCTGTCCTGGAGAGATTAAAATTGACATTCATATGGTCTAGTTTCGAGAATAATATAAATTAACTAGGAGAGATATAGTCAGAAAGTCTCATAATCGCCCCATCACAATTACTGCAGAAATGCTGTAATCCTGCTAGTTCACTTACTAACAGCCCATTTCTCCAGCACAGGCATACCCCCCATAACTGGCAGTGACCCAAAGGCCATGCCAGCTTTATTCAACACAAAACAACACAGTAGAAAAAAATAGGGTGTAGAATCATAGGAACGGCTGCATCTTAACTGCACATCCCAGTGCAATTACTACAAAAGGTGGGAAAATATGCTTATTTTGAAACATTTGGTAGGACAAACCTTTAACCAAGGTTGGATTTTCTCAAGTGTATTTGTCATCCCACATATTTCCTTGCACTAGAATCACAGGTTTCCAGATAACAATTTATTAGTTGTCCCCCAGTGTTACAATTATGGGTGATGTGTTCAGTTAATAGGGATGGCAAACCTGGCAACTATCCCTGCTGCCTTTCGCATTCACTGCACCTCATTTCATACTGCCACCATTCTGTAGAAGGCCTTTAGAGTGCCTTGTAGACAAAAGATTCATTCACCCTTTGCAAGAGGAGATAAATATCTTTCCTACCACCTCTGCTTCCCCTTGACCCTATTAGCTCTTCTTGTCAGAATCAGATTCCTTACCAGAAGCATCAAAGTGGTATTAAAGAGGCATGTTGAGAGAACAGCAATAGCAATGGCAAAACATCTAAAAAAAGGAATTGGGAGGGAAAATACAAGGTGGTAAGGGTTTAAGATCTGGCAACTGACCAGATCCTGCTGCTGACTGACAGATATTCTACTAATCAGCAGCTGGGATAAGTCATTCAAGGTAGCTTTGTTTCCTGCATTTTATTTGCCAGAGTAACCACATTAACATGGGTCAATAGTTACAACACCTATAATGTCTAGCACGTAAACCATCATCTAACTGCCTGACTTGCTTATTACCATCTGTCACTCAAAAAGGTCTTATTTGAACTCTATTGCTGTCAGTTCCTCCTAAAGCCTTATTTTTATAATTAGATTTTTAAATAGCATGAAAAAATAAAATTCCTGGAGGATTTTTTAGCTCAGTGATGATTCATAAGAGGATAGTAATATTGCCAGCTATTTTAGTACATTAAATATAATCTCCTAAATGAGTAAGACCGAACTTAAGATGAGAAAATCATCTATAATAACAGTTTTCCACAAATGCTGATCACTCTTGTTATATTTGCATCTCAGTGCATCACAGCCTATGTAATATTTGAAACCAAAAAAAAACCCAAATAAATAATAGCATGTACTTAAACATGCTTACAGAATTATGGTGCTCTGAAAAATGACATGCTATTCCACTACTAGGTATAAAAAATTCCAGCTGTTTTATTCTGTGAGAGAAATATATTGGTTTTACGTTTTATAATTTCAAACCTTGTTGTCAACAAGTAACTTACGCTACTTTATATTCTACTCATCACAGCCCACTATAATTCCTTCTGGTATGACCAAGTAAAATATATCCCTCTGTGCTGACACTACTTATTGTTTTTTGTCTCCTATAAATGATTTGTGGCTGTGTTTTGAATTTTTGTAAGAGTATTTCCAGAAGTTTTAAAAAGATATAGTATATTCAGCAAAGCAGACATACCAATATTTTAAGAAATGGGAGAAAACCTTTGGTTTGTTGTCTGACCCTGCTTAATTTTCTTCCTGCTACTTCTTGCCAAAGATCCCCTGGCCCCTCTTTTCTGTTAGGCTCATCAAGTAGTCATGGAATCTATTAAACTACTTGCTTTAGGCTATTTGAGCATGTGAGTGCTGTTCACTCCAGCCTATGCCATACATTGAAATGAACTAAGAATCAGTTTTTCTGTTTCAGTATAATGAAATAATGGTTAAGCACACCTATGTCCCATCAGTGGAGGAAGAAAATTCCCCACATGGTGAAAACAGCCATAAGAATGAAAAGGGTTGTCTTTCATCTTGATACCTTCAGCTAATTAAAAGAGTCCACTAGCAGTTTCTAGTTTCAACCATTTTCAAACACATCTTTTACTACTAAGGCATTTATATTGAATTGCAAACCTCGGCAAGACTGTCAGATGGAGCAAACGTCTGTTTATTTACCAAGAGCCACGTGATACGAAGCCCGGAAAATTGGTGTGTTGGGGATTTTTTTTCTGTGACACTTAGCACTGGAGTACTTTTGGTCAAATACTGTAATTTCATAGAATCATAGAATCAAAGTCAGAGAATCATGTCAAATACTGTAATTTCATAGAATCATAGAATCAAAGTCAGAGAATCACACAATGATTGAAGTTGGCAGGGTCCACTGAAAATCATCTCTTTCAAATCCCCTGTTGAACATAGGGCCGGTTGCACAGGAACATGTCCAAATGGCTTTTGAGCATCTCAAAGGATGAAGATTTCATAACGTTCCTGCATCTTGTGCCAATGCTCAGTCATCCTCACAGATAAAAAGTGGTTTGTGAGGTTTAGAGGGAATATCCCATGTACCAGTTTGCACCCTTTGCCTTGTTCTGTCACTGAACACCACTGAAAAGAGCCTGGCTCTGTCCTCTTTGCACCCTTCGTTCATATGCTTGTACGAATTGATGGGATTCCCATGTGCCTTTTTTTCTTGAGCTCTGACACTTTCCGTCATTGCTCATGTGTGAGGGATACTTCAGCCCCTTGTCACCTCTGTGGCCCTGCCCCTTGACGAAGCCATGCTGACTACTCCTGATAATTTCCAGTCTTTGCATACTTCTCCCGCTTGCTGGGATCTATCAGAGATTATTGAAAGTGTCTCCTGAATGACAACTACCAGATTCCTCAGCATCCCATGAGTGCATCCAAAGAGGGCCCATGAATTTACATATGCCTGGTTTGCTGAAGTGTTCTTTGACCTGATCCTCTTCCATCAAGGGTATTTTTTCCTTGATGCCGGGGACATGGCATTCCTAAAGGCCTTTCTAGTAAAGGCTGAGGCAAAGCAGGCATCAGCACCTCAGCCTTTCCCATGTCCTGTATAACCAAGTCCACTGTCTCACTGAACAATGGGCTCACATATCCTATAGTTTTCCTTCTGCCACTTATGAAAGCTCTTTTTGTTGTCTTTGATGTGCTTGGCAAGGTTCAATTCTGTTTGAGCTTTAACTTTCCCATCTGCAACCCAGGATGCACAAACAGTGTTGGACTATTCCTCCCATGTTACTTATGTTTTCTTCCACCCTTTTACACTTCCTTTTAGTGTTTAAGTTTGGCTAGGACCTATTTGTTCATATACACTGGCCTGCCATCTTTTGTACTTCCTATGAGGGAAACAAAGCATAGCATCCATTGTGCATTGCCTGCAATAAAAAAACATTTTCTGAATTTTTCTATAACAAAATTCTAGGTCACAAAGAAAGCTTCTTCACTTAAACCACTAGTTTTACTTTCCTTCATTTTAATACATGACATAATGGAGACTGGACAATTGGTTGATTTAAACACCATTTAATCGATACAATGAGACTAATATTTATGGAACTAATTTTTCGGGGTTCACAGCAGGTTTCACTACCTAATCGAAAAAAAAAGCCAAAAAAAAAAGCATTGCCCCTACAACTGAGAAATTCAAGCAACTATTTTGCCAACAACATTACAGACATTATCAGTGTCATGACCTTCGGCCTTTGATGCTTTCAAGAGTTGTCCCTAGGGAAATCACCTGCTGGAATGTTAATCTCTTGCTTCTCTGACCTTCTACACATGTACCACATTATTATTACAACCACATGCTTCCCTTTTCATGCTGTCATTTTGACAATGGGCCCAATGGGCAATTTGTCTCCAGACCAGATTGCTGGAAGAAAGTGGATTCTAGTAAATGATATTAAATTGAAAATGGGTATTTCTAAAATCACAGCAAGACTGCTTTTCAGCAAGAGACCCAGCTTTCTAATTACACACGATGCAAGGTAATAAGTGTGTGGCACACATATAACAAAGGTTCAGAGACGATGCATGGAATGATCACTGTCCTGGCATTTGTTTCAAGCTTTTCACAGCTTATTCTTAAAACACAAATTTCTCTTTGAACAGCATCTGGGAAGATTTATTGCTTGATTTTTCCTAGCCCAGATCATAGCTCATTCTTTCACCTGACATTTGTTTCATCTCCCAAACAGCATGACTGGCACTACCCCAATGTGCCTTAAAAAAAAAACAAAACCAAAAAACACTAACAACAATAAGCAGAGATTGTTAGACAATAAAGACTTACTGAACAAACAGATGCTGTGGGCTTTATTTGTGCTCAGAAATGAAAAATATTCTTGTCTGAGTCTTCTTGTGATGATTTAATGTCCAGAAGCATCTATTTTCCCTTTCTGAGCCAGTAGCAGCAAAGAGAAATGTACAGTTCTGAACTAGTCACACCCAAAATTGGTTTGCTACTTGAATTTCCTGTGTGCTCATGAATTGCATTAACCAGGAAGTGTGCTGTAGTAATGTTTGATAATTATTGAAAAAGATCTCAATATTGTGATCTAGTTCAATTTTTTTTACCTCATCTCATTTGATGCATCAAATATTTTAATATTTCATTGCCCAAGAGAAGTGCCCTTCAGAAGTCTTCCAGATGCTTGCTACTCTAGCACAACAGTCTGAAAACATACTTAATATCATAATCTAGTTTTATTTCAACTATATGCACTACAGTTTTGAGTTCTAAGTCCTTAAGCCTAAGGGAGGTTTGGTTCTGAAAGTTGTTCAAGCATTTCTGGCAACTAGCATAGCAATCATATCCAACATGAATCCCAGATTTAAACTACATTGAAAACGCTTTTTTTGAAACTGTTATTACAGAGAAAAATGATCAAAATGCAGTTTAGGTCTTTATTTTCTAAAGTGAAGCAAACATTAAAAGAAACTTTTACATATTTTCCCCCCTAAAATAGAAGCTAAAATGTTTTCTAAGTCAAAACTAAAATAATCTTTTGAGGACTTTTATTCTGAGATCACAATGATGAAGAAAAAGAATGGAGGATTAAAGGTCAGCAGATGACAGAGTGCAAATTATATATCCTGGGCAAGAAAAAGTGCTTTGGAAGAATGTCAAGAATGCTGGGCTTTTGTCCTACTTTCAAAGAAACATTTCAAATAAATGTACCTCTGCTGTAGCTCTAATAAAGTTGAATGACATGTTTATTAATTGATAATGCAAAGTTTTTGGGCCTGAAATATAAATTGACATTTCACTACTTAGAATAACCCAATTTTTACCTTGTAAAGATAAGGAAATCCCTAACCACAAAGCAAGGGGATTAAATAGGAAACCTTGCCCTAAAAAAAATTTAAATCATGGGGAGGAACATTACTAACAAATTTAATAATGTGGTCATTTGGCATAGCATTAAGCAGTGGCTTAGCAGTCGCACTGTCAAGAATACAGTATCTGCTGCATCCAGAGAAACAGCAAGTATTCATAGAAAGTGGAAAATTATTAATCAGGGGCTTCTTTTTGAAACCAGATCAAAAGGTGTCATGGAAATTATAAATTTATAAATTCTAAATCTTTATCTTCTGAAGAAAATGGACTGAAAGGTACTTAAGGACAAAATTGTACAAGATCAGGATAAGACTAATTCTGCAAGGTCAAATAAACAGAATTTAAAAGGGGAATCTTGTCAGAGTCCTTTTGAGATCAGTTGTTTGAGCTTTAAAGGAGTTAGTTGTTAGAAGTAGCTTAGCTTTTCTTAAGGCATTTGAAAAGTGCCTCAAAACCAGATCATTAAGTAGTGTAACAACAGATAATGGGACAATATAACACTGTGAACCAGGAACTAATGAAGGAAGATATAATAAACAAGCCACTTTGAATTTAGGTCATTTTCCATGGCTAAGCTACATAAGACTTCACAGTGTCAGACAATGAATACAAATAAACAAGGACAGGTTTGCCTGAAAAGCGCAATATTGAAATATATTCAAAGAGTCATAATTTGAGATATGAGAAGTGTCATGTGTTTTTACAATTCTTGATGTAAAAGGATGTGTAGATGTGGCATTTAGGGACATGGTTTACTAGTGGACTTGGAAGTGATAGGTTAATGAGGGGACTTGATGATCTTAAAGGTCTTTTCCAAGCGAAAGTATTCTACAATTCTATGGCTCTGTATCCCTTAAAATTCATCTTTCCAGGCTCTAATCTGCAAGTCAGAATCACATTTCTAAGAGAACTGAAAGATGACTTTGACACCCAGATCGCATGAATCCGAGGTCTGAGGTTTTCAGAGGTGCTGGCTGCAGGAACAGATTTTCCTGGTGGCTGGACTGGGGGGTGAATGGCACATGCCCAGTTTTATTACAATTACACCTGTGCAGCCTCTCTGCTGGGCCCCAAATGTTGTCTCTGCTGAGCCCTTCCTGTCTCTCCACCTCCCTGATAACCTTCCCACCCTATACCCAAGGGTACTTATGCTGGAAAATAGAAACATCTAACCTGCAGATGGAAAGAACCAGAAAGGAGGTACCATGGAGCATGAGAAGTGTTAGTTTGGAAAAGAGAATAGAGTAGGAAAAGGAAACCTCAATAACAGGTGCTGTGACAGGCATCAGAAAGAAATGCTCCCTGGATACTGGCACAAGCCTCCCCCCAAAGACTGATCCCTAGCAGAGCATAAGCTTACACTCTGCTCTTCTCAGTCCTTGCTCCCTTTGCTGGCACTACAGCAGAGTTATTCCTGACCACTGGAAGATTTATGTGGGGTGAAAAGCTCATTTTAATTCCCAGCTCTCCAGCAATATCATGAGGATGGGAGAAATGCATTCAGACCTGTGTCACTAGAATCAAATCAGAGGGTAGACATATGTTAGGAAAAAAGCAATGTCCTAAGTGCCTCTATATCATTGCTCTCTTTTTAGAGGCTAGTTTAGAGGAAATCGTGCCTAGATTGCTTCAGGACCAGACCTACATGCCCTGCACAGGACAGGTGCCCTATCAGCCCAGGTAGTACCCTTCCAGTATTATTCCAGTATTAGAAACATGCAGTTAGAACAATCCATGTTTCCTAAATGAAAAACTGAGAAAGGGATTAAAATACATTTACCACACATAATGTCCCAATTCTTTGGCAAAAAAGAAGGAAAAAAATAATACACATTTCATTGCAACAACCAAACATATCCAGACACACCTGCATTGACCCATTGTGTGCCCTAGGCAGATCTTACACTGTCCGTGGCAATCTCTCCTAAATAAAAGATATTAAAAATGGACACTCTGCTCTGCCTCTGCACTTTGTCCTCCATAAGGAAGATGCTCCTAAAAAAGGGTGCCAGCAGTCTGCAAGAAGCTGCCAGATAGTCCCTAGTGCATTATCCCAAAAAAATGTTCATCATTTTTCTTGTGGCTTTTTACTTCTCCTGTGATGTCCCAGGGGATTACTTTGCTGTTATTTCCACTTAAACTGGTAATGGTATTCCTACTTAATTACTGGGCTATTTATCCACTACATATACAACCAAACCACTCCAACTGTCAGATTTAATGAAGTGTATTTGTTTCTTTTCTGATACTTCTGCTGATACTCCTTTCCTGATACTACTCATTTCAGGACATTGGTTGCTTTAATATCACTTGCAGGTTCCCACTGTGCACATTTTGTTCATGGAAGAACTAGCATCTATTTTTGTCCCTGAGAAAGGTCATAACTCATGAATCAGAGGAATAATTAAGAGAAATTAAAGCATTTTTCCCATTGCAGAGATGGTAAGGCCCTCAAACTTATTAAAGTATATTATCTATAAAAAATGACATTTCATAAATCATGATGCCTACTACTCATAAGAACTACTCATAAAGCTGAATTTTTAGTAATAATTTTTATTTGTAAGAGAAGCATTCATTAATATCTATAAAATTGTCATTCATCCCCAGAAAATACTTTTATTCATTTAGGATTTTAGAAGTTTATTTTCTGAGTTGCTTATTTCTAATGCCAGAAGACAAAAAATGAAACATAACTGGTAATGGTTTGAGATACAAATATGCTGGAATCAAGGTACATTTATGTCATATTTCAGAGTAAAACTTTCAGACAAATATTGATAGCAGTTCAAACAAAATACCAACAGTGATTTTGTGGTGCTCAGTCTTAAAACATACTTGTCACAAGATAAGCAGCAAAAAAACCTAAGACCATATATAATGGAGGTGAAATTAAAGAGAAAATATAGAAGCAACATTTCAGAAGAAAAAAAGATCAGCAGAGTAAGTAAAAACTAGTTCACCCTTTTCCGTATGTGCAATTGTGGGAATTATGCCGTAGTATCTCCCGCATGTGTAAAGAATTCAACTTGATTAGTCTTTAGCCCTGACCCATAAAAGTGAATGCATTTATTCACTGATTTGAAGTGAAACAAATGTTTAACATCTTGCTGGAAGAAACCTTTTTAAAGTAGATCTCCATTTCAATGACACTAGTGAAAACTTTGCATTTTACTTCAAAAGTAAGGAAATTTGCTCTTCCTGCTGGTAGCCACCTTTTGAAGTGAAGCCACCTTTATTACTCTCTATCTCATATTTGTCTTTTTACATCTGCCTTCATCTCCACTTGAGCCAACTATCTTTTTGTCTGATGAATGTATGTCTGATCTAGGGCCCTTCTATAGCTACCAAAGCTTTCACTACATGAGATTTTTAAATGTATCTATTTAAACTTCTGGAAATCTCTGTATAGGCATATTTCTCTCAAGGATTTTACTTCAGTATAGTTTAACTAATGCCAAATACTGCTTAAAGAAAATAAAAACTCATACAAACAGTGTTCCCACAGTATCCTGAGGAAGCTGTCTTTGAGCCATATTCCTGCTAAAAGTGTATTTTCATATCAACAACCTGCAGATTGTGTAACAAATAACAGAACATATATTATTTGAATTTAAATCCTCAAAAAATCTACAGAAAATTAAAAGTCAGAAGAAATAATAACTTCAAAAGAGCTTGGGGGTAAATTTGTCTTTGTATTGTTCATACAGATTTGCACCTTTAAATAGCAAGCTAAGGTCTTGAATTGCTTTGTTTTGTTGGGTTTCTTTTGGGGTTTGTTTGAGTTTCAGGTGGGATTTTTGTTTGTTTGTTTTTACATAACTCCAACTGCATACTAAATACATAAAAACACTGGCTTTTTTTCAAAGCATGTTATCACTGCTTCAGGTGGACTAAAAAGAAATGTGAGCTACATTGTGAGCATTACTTAGGCCACGGATTCCAACAAACAGAAGAGGATGTGCTCACAGAAGTCTGGTTCAAGGAGAATCAAAAGTAGCTGAAGAGTGAGGGGTACTTATATTTCTTTTGAATGATACAGGCTGGAAGACACCTTTGCAGAACACCTTGTTCAACTTCCCAAACAAAGTAGGGCCAACAAACATAAAGTTACTCAGGAATGTGAGTAGTCAAGCTTTGAATCAATCCAAGAGTAAAACAACCCTTGGACACACCCTGAAACATTTCATGGCAATGTTTTCCTAATATCTCACTGAAATTTTTCTTGCAGTAGGATAAGGCTGCCGCCAGTCATCCTGCCACATCTCTGAGAACAGTCTGGCTCTCTCTTATCTGCAGATTGCAGTAAGATTGTTAAAACAGCAATAAAAGTCTAACATCAGACTTCCCTTTAAGTTTTATGCCATATGGAAGGAGTTTCTATCAAAATGGCACAATCCATCTTCAGAATAAATTGGGCAGGAGTAAAATGGAAAAAAAGTAAAAGGTACAGCAGTGACAGAGAAAAAGATAGAATGCACAAAGCAAGGAAATATTTTTATAATAAATTTATAAATTTAAAAATTATATATTAAAAACTAAGCATCTGAGAAAGGAGCTGTAGGCAGGTATATCTGCTGGTGTATAGTCATCAAAGGGCTGTCAAACAAGACCAAATGGGAAAGCACAGACAGCATATGCCCTCTGCATAGTAGGTGAACTTGTTGCTGATGGCTTCACAGAAGCTGGAGGATTTGAGTCTTCTAATGATGAGAACACAACAGTCATGCCTGGAGGAATGCAGTGTTCTACACAGGGTTTGAGACCTTGTATCCCCAGTGCATATGAAATATGCTACGCGTATTGTGATAAGTTCATTTTTCTAAGTGAAATATCTTTCTTTCAGTGAGCATACTATGACTAATGTAGACACGGTCTCTAACTCTGAGAAGTAAGATTTTTGCCATGTCAAAGAGTTTTATACCCTTATAACTGTAAAACAGTATCTATTTTAAAAATACATTCTTCTGGAAATGATGTTGTTTAAACTGTTAAATAATAATTGCTTCTAAGAAGATCAAATTCTTCTGTCCTCTGCACCAGTATAAAAACTCTTCTCACAGCATTTCAAAGGCACATACTCTTTCATTTGTGGGTTTAGATTTTCTTCAAAAGGAACCATCTTATTATTTTCCATCGAGTCAGAACCTTCTAAAAGTGTCTCATAAAAGAATTTGATAAAGATCTAAAGACAGAGGAAAATCTTTGATATATAATGAAATAATTTTGAATCATTCTTCCACATGCAAGAACAAGACAATGTATCTTTTTAAAGAAGCGTAATCTACTTGGCACACAGCATCAATACAGAGGCTCTTTTTTCCATTTGGTGCTGAGCTAAAGTAATTGCAGTGGTCTGGCATTCGTTTACAAAATCAATTACTCATTATTAAAATAAAACAATAAATAAATAAGCATCACATTTTGTTAAAAATAAAACCCCAAACAATAGAGGATACAAGTACTGAATTTAAGCAAGGAACATTAATATGGCCAACACAAAAAATGCAATGTCTAACAATAGGAATGGATATCAATATGACACTTTTGATCTGGGAAGGACTAAGAAATAGTTTAATTTACATGAAGCTTCTTGTCAAATTGACTTTTTAATACTAGTTTTCATGGACTAGCAGATGGCTGTCAGAAGATTTGAGGTAGACTTTTGAGGAACTGAGCTGCAGATCAAGAGAAAGAATGTTCCCTCATTAAACACAGCCTGATAAGATGGGTAGGACTGTATATTTAATGACACACCATGGACTCTAACCATCCATGCAGAGTAAGCATTGAGACACTCATATTCTTTCAATCTTATAAAAGGTACCCAAAACATTGTTTTGTTACATAAATTTAAGACTAATATTTGTCATCAATATTTTCTACTTTCTCCTTACGCATTTTTACATGACTTTTTCTTGTGTTTCTCCTCACTGGCTCTTTCCCTCTATGATTACTCCAGTTACTGAGTTACACTTTTTCAGGTACAACTTTATTTGGTAAAACACAGTATTTTCAAGCTAATTTTGTTATTTGAAACTTGTGACTGTTTTCACTGTTAAGATAGTCTAAAAACTGCATGGTGGTCATGAATACACAATACATCACCAAATTTCAAGTGGTTTTCTCTGAGAGGCTGTCTTTGCTAACTGCCCTCTGCATCACCAGTTTCCTTCAAAGTATACTTCCAGTGAATAAGTGTATGAAATTCAGGCACATGCTGCTGGCAGATCCTGAGGCCAATAAAACAAGAATGATGATGTGCTCAGCAAGACAAAAGGCATGAAGTTAAGTGCACAATCTAACCACATTCCTGTTGAATTGCAACAAATACTTGAAGATTGCTTTTTCTTCTTTCTCAAACGTAACCCTTTGTTTCCAGCCTCTTCACTGCCTCTCTCTCCCTCTCTTCCCTGTTTTCCTCTTGTCTTTCTGTTGTGCTGACTGAGCACTCTGTTCTATTCCACACATGATGCCAGCAGAACACTGATTAGAAACACTGATTATGGTGGATGTCAGTGAGAATTCCAGTGAAGCATCAATCCTGATCCCCAGCAAAGGAAGGACAAAGACAGTCAAGCTGGAGGAAAAACAACCAAAATTCAATGACTGCTGGTAACTTCACAAGCTTGAGTCAATACGCTTATGCCCAGAAACTTCACTGTTTTGAAATTAGGATATTCATGTTCAAATCTGTTCTATCTCAGATCAGTTTAGACAGAATGAATGACAGAGAATGGCAAAAAAAATCTTATCGTTTTGAGAGTCTTCATAAACTTTCTGCTAGAAACTACTGAGCTGCACTCTCCCTTTTTTTAGGAGAGATTTGAGGATCAGTATATAGAACTGTAACTAGGGTTGTGCAGGCTGAATAGTTCTTCTGACAGCAGACAATGCTGGCTCAAGAGTTTGCTAGTGAAGCTACAGCAGAATTTGTCTCCACTAATACAATCTACTGCATTCCCCTGTTACAGGAACTACTTTTCTTCTATACCTGTGGAGAGTAATTACTAATGAAACTGCCATTTCTACCATGAACTACCTCCAGGTTTTAGGCATTTTTACCAGGATATCCTGGATAGTGCTTACATCAAATCCCATTATGAGCTGTCTTATCAGTGTAAGACATTACGGAAGGGGTCAGTTACATGATCGAGTTGCAATAGCATGATGAATTCCCTATCAGCTGTGCAAGTGTAATAAGGTGTGTTGGCTCTTAGCCCACTGCAAGCATGAGGTAATTTAAATCTCTTCTATTTAAGTTTAAGAAAAGGACTTTCACCTTACTTTGCCAAAAGCTAGAAGCAAGCACACAGCCTGGTACTGCAGTTCACCTGATAAGCAGCAACTGGATGTTGTGTTTGTAGTTGTGAGAGAAATCATTGAACTGACATTTATCATGCACAGGAAGGATGAGTTTGCTTATCCTTCTGTAGTCAAGAGTAGTATTTAATACTGGTTTAGAAGGGAGTGGTTCCTTCCCAGCTTCTGCACTGCACTGAGGAAGGACAAGGCCTACAGCCCACATCCATTTAGTTGCAAGGATACAGCACAAAGACCCTTAATTCTTTTCCATTCTTCTGCTCCAAGGAATAAGAAAGGATGCATTCCACCAAGCAGTAGTGAAGGAAAGTGCATAAAAGCAAGACACAGTTTGAGGGTTTTTGCCTATTTCCCTTGAGATATAGCCAAAACAGAAGATTCACTTTATTAAAAAAACTGCTGGTTTTACAAAGCAGTACCATATATAGGCTCTAATTTATATATTATGTTAGAAAATGAGGACTAGATCTGTACTGAGACCAATGTTTCAATATCAAAGACAGCCAGCTCATCTTTTGTGTTTTTAGTGCTTCTGGCTTCCTTCTCTTTTACACTTTGCTCCAAAAAAAACTCAAAAGTAAAACTGAATTTATTGCTGATTCAAGAGAGGACCAATTTTCTTACAAGTAGAAGTTTTGAACTCAATTATGATGATGTTTATGTAGTTTACCACAAGTTACTATGCATGCCATGACACTCCAGACTCCCTTTCAACCTTCCCAAAATATTTCTCCTCCTCCATTTTTAAGGATTACGAAAACAAAGAACCTACAAACTAACTGAAAAAAACCCACCCAAAACCCCAAAAAAAAAACCTAATCAAAATCAATAATAGGGAGACATAAAATTCCAACCAAGCTATGCATTTTAAAAAGGATCTTGGCTGCTTCTTTCCCTCCATCTCTTTGACTTTCCCATTAACATAATCAAGAACCTCATCATCTGACTTCACAGACAATAGAGAAGATATGGCACAGGAATTAAATGCAATCACAGAACAAAAATCAGCCTTTGGACAAAGGAGATTTATGACTCAGAAGTGGTCCAAGCTCATCCAAGTACCCCAACCCCGTTGTGAAGAATCATTCAACACTTTCAGATGTCCATTTCACAAAGAAATTTGTGAATTGCAAATAAACTTGTACTTAGAGATTAAACTTCCTGCTCACCAGAAGTCAGAGTTCTGCCAAACAAAGAACTTCTAGAGAGCAAAGGGAAATCTAGTTACTTGCTGGTTTTCACCTCATTATATTCTCTGTGTGTTTGTGCACTTAGTTTAAATGCATGTAAAGGGTGGGTACTGGACTGTTCATGTTAGCAGACTTTTGCAATCCTTTCCTTTTTTGTGAAGAAAACTTCATCTTAAAGAGGAGAAAATGGAGTGATGAGACTTAAAGAATAACAGTGGGAAAGAGGAGAAGAGAAGGAAAAACTAGAAAAGCAAAGTGAAGACAGAAAATTCTGCCATGAGGGTAAAACGTAATTGCCACAACCTCCTGGAGGAAACTGGCAAAGGGCTGAGCTTCAGGATGTGCAGCACAAAAGTAGACTGGAAAAAAATTACTGAGTGAATAGACCAATGAGAATGTGTGCAAAGGAGAGTAATAGAGTATACCCTTTTACTGTACATCTCCAATTGCCTCACATAAAGAGAGAACTGTTATTACTAACTAGAGATAGGAAGGAAAAGCTCAAAGGGTAAGATACCTGGATGAAAAAAAAAGAGAGTAGATTAAATAAGATGTTTGGATATGAAAGATAAAAGAAGGACATAGGAAAGACTGCAGGGAAGAACAAGGCAAAGGAAAAAGAATGCCAGCAATAGAAGAAAAATAAATAAAAAAGGCAGAAAAAGGTCTGAGCAGAAATGGATGGGAAAGTGTGGAGAGAGAGACAGAGAGATGAGCAGCAGAATGAACAGGAAGGAGCAAAATCAAATTTAAAGTGAGGTGTAAGGAACAGCCTCTTGGAAACTTTATAGTAGACCATTTATTTCAGTCATTTTCTGATCAAGCTCTAGGTCGACACACCGCACTGCCTTGAAGACAGACATCAATAAATGGAGTAAAAAAAAGAGAAACCAAAGTTTCCATAATGCTAGGGAGCCACAGGAGAGCATTCTTTCAGCTATAACAGCCAGGCAGACTTTATGCCAGACTAAACGGCCAACAAAGAATGCTATGCTTTAAAATATGTAGACTTCCGACATGGTAAGCCACATATTCATTTACACCTGGACATCACATCACAGATCCTGGAGTGCCACTTCAGGATGCAAAGAAAACTGAATATCCACACACAGCTCCCTTCTTGTAAAGAAAAATGTAGCAGGTTCAATGCTCTTTTACCCACTGATAGGATTTTGCTCATAGGTAGCTGAAGAGACAGATGGGGCTTGTGTCAAACCACAGGGTCTTCTTAAAACAGAAAAAGTACAGTTTGTGTGACATGCAAAATTCCTCATGTCTCAAGCTCTCTGATCTAACTGTGCACCTCAGTTACAGTCTCAGGCAGTAGAAAAGAGTATAATCTTTAATTTGAGTTTACTGAGTTCTGAAACATTAAAGTCCTTCCTTTGCATCAGTTTCAAAATTCTCCATGCACTGCACTTTGCTCCTCTGTGTCCACAGTGTTCTTTAAAAGAAGACTCATCAATCAGTTTACTGCTTTGTCCAGTGTTTGGATTATCTCATCTTCGTTATTTTTTAACCTTGTCTGACCATACATTTATTTTAGATTAGGAGATCAAAACACTCCTTCCCCCACCTCCCTGTCCCAACACATCCAGTTTGAACTGTTTCAGGCAGCTCAGTTTTTCCTTTCCCAAGGTGACAATCAGTGTAAAACAAGGAGAAAGTGAATAGGCTATGCAGTATTTGAGAAAATGGGCAAGAGATCGAGAGGTTACTGTTAAAGATGCCGCAATCTCAGGATTCTCAAACCTCCATTGCAGTGGAAATGCAGGAGGACTCAAAACCTTCAAGTAGTCAGGGATCTGTTGCACTTGAAGGCTAGAAGCTGGTCACTGCCCATACTGGCAGGAAGGCAAAAACTTGACAATGACAAGTAGGACTGGCATATTTTATGACAGATATGAGGCCCTGGAACTAGAAAGACAAACAACAGATAAGGTGGATGAAGGTTTTTCTGGGATAAACAGGCCACCTAGGGCAACACAATCTACCCCTGCTTCATTAAGAGGAAAAGAAGGATGGTTGTCATAGGTGACTCCCTTCTAATGGAATGTAAGGCCCAATAGGCAGACCAGACTCAACCCACAGGAAAGTGCTCTGCCTCCCTGGGGCTCAGGTAAGAGATATTACTAGAAATTCTCCAGTCTAGTAAGGCCCTCTGATTATTATCCATTATTGGTTCTTCAAGTTGTCAGTGACAGGACAGCTAAGTCCAAGGGCAATCAAAATGGATATCAGGGCCTCAGGATGATTAGTTGAAAGACCAGGAGCACAGGTAGTGTCTTCCTTGATCCTTCCATTAGGAAGGAATAATATTGAAAGGAACAGGTAGATCCATCAGGTTTATATGTGGCTCTAAGATTGGTGTCATTAGAAAAATTTTGGAGTTTTTGACCATCTGATCTATATAATACCTGGTCTAATGACACCTGATGGGATGAACCTTTCTCAAACAGGAAAAAAGGTTGTAACACAGGAGCTAGCAGGGCTCATTGACAATGCTTTAAACTAGATTGAAAGGGGTAAAAGGACAAAACCAGGCCTGCCAAACCAAGCTATGGGATACATACATATGGGTCACACCAAAACTTGATGAAGTGAGTGTCAGTGGGATCTCTCAAGCTGCTCTCAAGAGGTGTCAGCTACAAAAGACCACACCTCAAACATTTCTACACCAACACACACACAGCAAGGAAAAAGCAAGAGGAGCTTGAAGCTTTAGCCCATTCCCAGAGATTTTACGTCTTTGGTATAAGTGAAACCTGGTGGGATGAGCCCTGTGACTGGAGTGCCACCTTGGATGCTTACAGGCTTCTCAGGAGGGACAGGCAGGGCAGGAGAGGTGGAGGGATGGCATTGCATGTAATGGGGATGGAATGCATGGAGCCTTGGCAGTGGCATGAGTGACAGCGGGGTAAGGATTAAGGGAAAACAAATAATGTGGATGTCATTGCAGGACTCTACTATAGACCACCAAGCCAGGACAATGACACCAGTGAATTATACTACAGACCACCAAGCCAGGACAATGACACCAGTGAATTATTCTTTGAGGAACTAAGGGACATCTCCAAAACAACTGCCCTTGTCCTTATAGGAACATCAACTCACAGGATGTTAACTGCAAACATCACATAGCTGGCACAAAGAGGTCCAGAATATTCCTGAAATACCTGGATGATAACCTCATGGCACAGCTACTATGGGAACCAACTAGGAAAGGTTCCCTCCTTGATTTGTTTCTTGTTAATAGAGAGGATCTCATGGGTGAAGTGAAGATTGGCAGCCATCTTGGTCACAGCAATCATGAAGTGATCAAGTTTAAAATTTCTGTTTTCCTGGTGTAATTCTTGGGACTGTCCTGTGTCAAGCCAGGAGCTGGATTCTGATGATCATTGTGGGTCCCTTCGTATGCAGGATATTCTATGATTCTATGATAAACATATATTTATATATACACACAAAACACTTATATATCTGTAATATAGAATTATATATTGTACATTATACAAAAAGTATGTATGCACAATACGCAAATATTTCATGTTTCAGAGAGGGGCAATGAAGCTGATGAAGGGGCTGGAGCACAACTCTTATGAGGAGCAGCTGAGGGAAGTGGGGTTACTTAACCTGGAGAAAAGGAGGCTCAGGCTCAAACCTATCACTATCTGTATTGAGGTGGATGTCAGTCTCTTCTACCAGGTAGCATGTGACAAGGCCAAGAGGAAATGGCCTCAAGTTCCAACATGGAGTTTTTCATTAGATATTAGGAAAAATTTCTTAATTGAAAGGGTTATCAAGCATTGGAACAGGCTTCCCAGGGCAGTGGTGAAGTTGGCATCCCTGGAAGTATTCAAGAAACATGTGGGTATGACACTTGAGAACATGGTTTAGTAGTGATGGTGGTGCTAGGTTGACTGTTGGACATGATCTGAAAGGTCTTTTCCAATCTTAACCATTACATGATTCTAAAGAACTGACCACGTACACTTGAAAGAGTTGCTCTTCATATTGCTCCATTTCCACTCTTGACTAACTTCCATGGTGATTGTTGCATTGAATAACCTGATGATTGAGAATCCACCACCACCAGGCCAACAGGCATTGGGTTTTTGAGAACACTTTATTAAAATGCCCTGGTGTTCCAAAACTCTGCTTTGAAGTAGAGCAGTAGGAACTTGCTTGAATTAGTTAGTGGGAGATCAAAGTAGCTATTCCCATATCCAAAGTAAAAAAAATCTTTTTTTTGAACTCTAGAGATTTTATGAAACATGACTCCTCTCCAAAAGGCAAGAACATGGACAAAACTCTTCCACATTCCACTTACCATTCCTTCATGTTAGATCTTTAAAAAACCTGTAATCAACTTACTTCTTATTTCCAGTCATCAGCCCTAGTGTCCCAAACCTCCCCTGATGTTTACCAGTTATGGATGTTCTTTCCAGCTCTGTTCCATGAGTAGGGGCATGAGAGGTTTCTTTCACACAGAGCAAAGTCAGGCCTAATGTTGCACACAGCTGCCATGGTATTCAGGCCATGTTACGGCACTTCTTTTTAGATTACAGCACTCTCTTACACCCTAAGAAAGTTAAAATATATAAGCTACGTAAATGACAATAGGCTTTATATATTCTGTAACTTCAGCCTGTGACTAGATTATTTACTTAACTAAACCCCTCCTAATCTCCTCTGTTGTGTCATTCTTGACAGAGGTAGAAATCCAATTTATATTCATCATGCTGCTATCTGTATGATAGTTTCCATCTCTCTTCCTTCCTCCAAATGTCTGATGTTTGTACACAGGAAGAAAAGAGACAGAAACTCTTGAGAACTGGATGTTTTTATCCTTACAGTAACATTCATTTACTGCAGAAGGGGATTTGTGCCCATGCTATGACCTTTCCTGTTCTTAGGTCAACACATTGGCAAAAATATTCTGTCCTTGAAGATGAGGCTCTGGCCTGGGCCTGAGCACCTGAAGTGGGAGGATATGTTCCTGCTCCTCTCACGGTTGTCCCTGCAGTGACAGGCCCTGCCACACAGCCAGGGCTGATGTGACAAAGAGGGATGACTTCGGTACCTGCAGGAAAATTCACCAGAGCCCTAGGTGAGATTGATGGTGAACAGAAATTGCATATAGCTGGCTAGCTTAAACTGTCTTCCAAGAACATTTTTACCTGGTCCAAGGTAGCTTCTTGCATAATATTTTTTAATAAGGTCAGCAGAATCATGTCTCAAAGGAAGCATCACTCCCATCTAATCACAAAACACACAGCTTTTTACCGCTTGATTTTACTGTCCAGAAGAAGCCCAGGACTGTTCAGAGCTGGAGACTGTGAAGAAGGCGATAATATTAAGTTCACCCCAAAGAGCATGAGTAGGCTCAATTAACTTGCACTTGAAATCACTTTGAAACGTTCACATAAAAGTAACAGTGTTCTTTAACAGTCATTCCAAATCAGTTATTCTAATTCAATTATGTTCTTATGTTTATCTTTTGTTAAAAATAGAGAAGCTAGTGAAATGAATCCTGCCATGTTTAAATTCCCAAGAAAATTGCTGAAGATCTGTACATCATAGATGGCTAAAAAAAATTAAAATAAAATCAGTGAAGTATTGAAAAAAGACAAAAAAAATTAGGACTATATCACTGAATCAATCCCCTGGAAAACCTAAAAACCTGAAGATCTAATGAACAAAAGGTGTCAAGTACATTTTAAAACACTGGGTTTGATTTTGTTGGGTTTTATTTTAGTTTGGTTTGGTTGGTTGGTTGGGTTTGCATACTAACCTACTCAATAAACCACAGTTTTACAAATATTCTATTGCTAAACAAGATAATAAAGTAATAAGAGGATAGCACTCATTTTCTACAGTGATCTTTAAAAGGCTATATTAAATGATACAGTAATCTTTGTCCACAGGCTGGAAAAATATCTGTCTCGCTCAGCTGGAGCAAAATTGGAAAAGAAAGAATATGTATTGTTCGTCTCTTTTAATTATCTGTATCAACAGTTCCCTAGTTCATTATGTTGGTTAAATGACTACCTGTACTTAAATACTGTTTACATAACTAAAACATGGGAGAAGGCCCTGATGGCAGTGCACAGCACAAACATATTTTCAAACTTGTAGCAAAAATGAGACATTAATTATTACTGATTTTGCTGCCTGGTTTTGAACACCTCTCTGGCAGTGGCCTGTTTAGCTTGCTTCCCACTTATCATATATAAATATAGACATATGCAAAGATGAATGCATTTTTAATTTTTAAATACAGAGGAGGGAATTCAGATGTGTCTTACCACATGCTCCTTGTTTACAGGGAGCAGCAGCCTATGGGGAATAAGAAAACTGTAAGCAGATCCCAGTGTTCCCACTGAATAGCTTATCTGCACCTTCAGTAGCCTTCCTAAGGACTGAGTTGAGGGAAAGGATTAGATTCAGATATCAAAAGGATGAAGTATATCTTTGAAATCCCTTCACAGTCCAGTATTTTGTTTATGACCAAAGCCCCTGAGCTAAACGTGAAAGACAGTTTCCGTGGATATTTAAATGACACTTTTATCAGGCATATCAGAATGACACACTTTGATATTTCAAAGCCTTGCAAGGTCACCTCTCAGCCATCCTCAAATTCATTTCTGTCTAGTAATGGTAGTCATTTCTGGTAAGCAACAAACAGTGGTTTTGTCTTGTCAGTGTGACCAAATTGCAAAAGAATTGAAAATGTGGAGTACTCAAGCAGAGAAGATTAACCACACCAGCAACCTGTGATGGAAAACCAAACACCTTTGCTAGCTGTTCTTTGCTTGCCTCCTGCTTCTCTGCACTGCTTTGTTATTTGTGCTGCAGAACAAGCCACAAGTATTTTTGTGATGTGAGAAGATTCATCTGTGAACTGGAGGACAAGACCAAAGCACTGACTCCGCAAACTTATGCATCTACCTTCCCGTCATTGATGTCCCACCAAAATAAATAGCACTGCTCACTTTGCAAGTCAGATATGTTTGAGGAACTGAGCCTTTTATTTGTACATGACATAATTTATAGGAGAATAGTTTCAAGGCTGGAAATTTATGAAATCTTGGGACTTCAAGTTCTCTGTCATCATATGCAAAAAAAAAAAATCAGCTATAGTAAAAGCTGAAATAAAATTATTGGGAAGAAATTAACAGCAATGAAAATGCTTTTCAAATTAATGCTTCAATTTTGAAATAGCTATTATAAACATTTGTACTTGCTGTGGCTTGCAGTTAAATTTTAAAAATAGCACTTAAATATGCATGTTAATAACATCCAGAAGGCATTTCTTTCAAGCCTGTTTGGGCTGTTGAAGACTTTAATTTAACCACAGTATTCATTTATGTCTAGCAGTTAGAATTTTCTTTTAAGCTCAAAGAAGCCGAGAGTTGTAACTATGATCTAATTGGTAAGGAATGAAGAATGTTTTTCATGTTTTATAGACAGCATGAATCCTGATCATTTTACTGCAGTAAATTATAGAGTGCTCTGCCCACTGTGTCTCCCTCTGGAAGTATGGGCCTATATCTCATTAAACTATAAACATAACTTGCAGTGTTCGGCACTCCTCGAAAGTTATCCTGCCAAGGTGTGTTATTTTTATATCACTAATGCATGTCAGAGAGTCAGTCCAGAAAAAGTTAGGTTTTTTACAGTCTAAAACTAAATTAATTTATAGCTACATCCACATGTCAGAGGGGACACATAAGGAACCTAACTGTTATAGAAAACAATAATTTACTATTGATTTTCAGCTTCTTTTTAAAAGCAGCTGCAATTCATTGGCTTCTCAGTTCTTTCCTTTCTGGTACAAATGATCTAAACAACACTAGCAATGAAGCAAAGCAGCTCCTGTGGGTATGGCAAACGACATAAAAATCAGATATGCTTTACCTCTTTTTGGCTTAAGATAAATGGACCATCACCAAAATGAGAGAAAAAAAAAAAGATTAGAGGTGGAATGTTATACTTTTTTGTGTTTTAAATTTTCTTTTATTTTTAATATTGTGTAATTAGGCAAGATATCTCATTAAATGAATTATTTGCTTTTAAAATACAAGCTAGCATTTTGCACATTTTTAAAGCCATGTAATTGTCATGTGGTTGTACAGTCTACTGAATTTAACTCCAGTAAAGGCAGTATACTATAACTGATAAATTGCATATGCTTAATCCTACTGCAATATCTTGGGTTTGTGTTAAAAAAAAAAAAAGAGAATTATTGTTTTGAAAGGCATGTATTACAGAATTGCTACTGCAGCCATTGAAGTTTAAATTGCCAACCCTTTAAAGCAAGCAAAGAATGTATCGGAAAAAAACCAAACGACTGAAGAGCCAAGGTAGGAATGAGCACAGCACTAGGAACATTCTTCAAGGAGAACAGTAAGATAAGAGCAGTAATCTCTTTTCTCCTAAGAGCACAGTGATTAACCACAGACATTTCTCATAACAAAGTAGTCTACTAAATCATTCTCATCTTAGGACTACACATAAGTATACTAAAAATTATAGTAATAATTTTGAAAACACAGGCTTATTTGTTATTTTTCTTTCTATGGAGGAAAAAAAATTACTCTGTTGCTGGGAAATTTAGCTCATGTTATTTCTTCTGTACAAGGTTTTGCTGCCATTGATGCAGTTCCTTCACTGAACTGTCTTAGGCCCAGACTTCTACCCCTAAGTCTGATCTCTTGGCCACAGTCCTTCTTTGAGCAGTATTTACTTCTCAGAAAGTGAAGGGTCAGTATCCCAAGAGAGGAAAACAGGAAAATTGTCATAGACTGATGTGTAAAACCCTTTGCATCTTGCTCATTCGTGGTAATCAACATGCACATTCTTCCTTGGAACGCAGGTTGCAACCAGTCTTGGTCCCTTCAGAACTAACCCAACTCTCAAAGCTAAAGGATATGCAAAACTTGCTCACCTTTCTCCCAAAGTCACCCATGGCTGACAATGAATACAAGGGAAGGTCATCCAGTTACACCAGAGAGGAGGCCACATTCAAAGGAAGTAATTCCATTCTCACATCATGAATTTCAACACACAGGCTCCTAGACCAGATTTCCATAACTGTCCTTGCAAATCAATGAAAAGAAGATGAGAAGGGTAAACAGAAAATGACAAAAACTGTCTCACCCCTGCAATCCCATTTATTTTACATCCACACAGAAGTGGAAAAGTTCTTAAATGAAAAGCAAAGAAGGACAAAATTATTACTTCACAGAAATATTTATAACCATAAAGTGTAAAAGAAATATGGAAACAGAATCAGAGAGGGTGCTGAATCACAAAGATCCTGATTTATTAGGGATAAGAGAATATGTCTGGAGTAGTCATATCCCAGTTAGGATCATTAAATCTCCATTTAGTGGAAAATAGAAAAAGAAGCAGCAAGGTTTAACAGCCACTTTACACATTTTAGAGAGCTGCTAAGTTCACCGTGAGAAGTCTTCCCTCAAAAACAGAAAGACTAGGGATAAAGATAGAATCACAGGCACTTGCTACTGACCAAAGGCACAAGTGAACCAACAGCTCCACAGGCAATGTGCAGGCTGCTCTTGTCTACCGGGCACCACGCTACAGGACAATTTTCACTACCTGCCCTATTAGGTGGATGAAAAACTGGGAATCAAACCCAGCTCTGCTTCTCTCTCTGATCTGGTCTGTAACAGAGAACATGGAAAATTGTGCACCATTTTCTTTACCAAAAAACTCAACCAATCAACAACTAACCAAACAAAAACAAAACAGAAAAACTGGGCAACAGAAGAGAATGGGGAAACATGCTGAAATAAAAATTTTGTGGTATATGAAGAGATGGATTTTCACTAATTGTTGCACCATCCACCTTTAAGAGAAGCTGATCAGAAATGTAGCCCTTTTCTCACATGCAGTTAGTAAGATATTAGTCCAAAGTTCAAGAATTTGCAGGATAGAGGGGAAGAACATCGTTAGGAAATGTAGTCAAGTAGAGCGCAGGGGTTCAAACAGCTTGCACAGTATCTCATAGTTCAAAATCAAGTTAAAAGTAGCAGCCTCCATGGGGCAGCGCTCAGGCAACAGCTGACATATATTCACCACACTGTCACAGATGTTCATTTTCTCAAGAGAGCTTCTCTCATTGCAGAGACCTGCAAAAATCATGTCCTTAAAATCGACAAATTTGTGAAAATCTGTGAAAGTTTCAATCCCAAATAGAAATAGATTTACAGGAGTGGCACCCAACCACATGTAAAATATATAGATTACCTGAAGCACATAAGGACCAATATGAGATATGAGAAGGTATATATAAATTTTTAGAAACTTGATTAATATAGGCTCAGTATTACAAAATATAACCATCAAGTATGATCCCATATAATTATGGTTTATAAAACTGTAATTTACTCAAATTTGAAAAGGCAAAGATATAGTATTTCATTTAAAAAAAGCAGATGCTGCCACTCATATTTTCAGTGCTGTAATTCCAAAAGCATTTTGTATTTAATTTTGTTTAAGCCTATGGGTTTGTAATATATCTGAAAATTCAGTGTGAGTGAGGCTGATATAAGTCCTGTTCCAGCTAAGCTAAATGCTTGTTGAATTTTAATGAGACATTGTCTCTTTTAATGTGTTTTTGTAAAAACTGATTATATTAAAGTATGCTATAATTGAATTATATGTTAGTCTATTACTCAGAATTACTTGTTGTGTTATTAGCCTTATAGTTCTGCATAAACCTTGCAAATTATAAATATTTTAAACAACATAATTCAGATTAGAAATAGGTAAATTTTATAAAATTGAATTTTTTGTGTTATTTAAAAGTGCAAGGAAAGGATATGTAATTTCATACGCACACACTCTTTTTTATTTTATATTTCTCTTTTTGTTTAAGGTAGACGAACCCGATATTCAAGAAGTAAGATCAAAGCTTTGGAAAATCATCTCCATCGAAGATAAATTGTTATTATTACTTATATTATCATTATTAAATATTAGTTTTTCACAGATCCAAAATCCTCCCCAGTGGGCAATAGTCCATCTTAATAAACTACTACCCATCATTCAACCCAATTTCATTGGGTTGTCTGTCTATGCTTGTGACAACCCAATTGTCTGTCTATGCTTGTGAAAGTCCATCACTGAACTGCAGTGGAGACTATTTTCCGTAACCTCCAGGGAGGTAGATAATTTTGTTGGCTGCCTCTGTTCCATTCATCTTCTACTAAATAAAGAAGGGATTGCCTTTTCCCTAGTGCTGCCTGCTTTCAGAAATCTAAACATCCATTCAGTGGCAAGCACTAAATTAGTACAAATACTGAAATGCCTGAGAAGAAAGCTATTCATTCCCATGCAAACTCAGAATCAGCCTTCACAGCCACTGTAACTACTGACAGATTTTTCAGTCACAGGACTAGGTCTCCATAAGCCAAAATCTACTGTTATTTAAGCCTTGTGAGAAATGTTTACTGCCAGAGTAAAATTCAACTAATGTTCTTCAAGGAACTCATCTTTCCTTATGGAGGTACACAAGTTGATGTGAAACTGAATAAGAAAATTAGGCTGTTCAAGATCTTCTTTTATTCTGTAGTACTCAAAATAGCACTTAATTCAGTGCAAAGCAGGGCATTACTTCAACTCAGGTTATTTTGAGGCTTTTAAGCAATCATTAACCACTGCCCTGGAAAGAGCAGTCTGAATGGACGTATTCATATTTCCAAGTTCTCATTCAATTCTCACTAGTTTGACATGGAAAGGTTTGATCAATGGCAGTAGAGGAAATCAAATTACTTAGTTGCAGGAACTAAATTGCAATGTTAATTAATCTTTTTCTAAACATTAAATAAGCTCTCTTTCTAGATCTAAGTCTACAATTCTCATAGAGAATCAACAAACAAGATAACTTATATAATTTTCTTGCACAAACAATTTGTAACATATTTGAAGCTTTTGACCCTTATTCAGTCATAGGCCATAAAAGATCTAATTTAAAAATGATATATGCTCTTTTATTTCCAGTTACATTACTGGAAGAGACAAAAGTTCTTGTTGTAAAGGATGGCTATCTTTAAAAATTGCGAAGAGTAATTCTACATTATTGTATAAACAATTAAAAAATTAAAGCAACAACTTATCAAGTGGAGAATGAGGTTAGCTTCAGTGTGATTGTATCTGAGTACAGCAGAAAAGTAAAAGGGTTTTTTGTATGGAAGTTATAAACATTGGGTGCATGTCAACATTTTCTGCAAAAGGGTGTGATTAGTGCCCCAGCAGTGTTGTTTTCCAGCAAAAGCTGATGCATTACTCCTTCCAGCAGGTACTGAAAACTCAGAACAGGGTTTTTCTACTTCCTCCACACTACAGTCAGCAGGGAATAAAAATATTTCATTCCAAAATAAAACAAATCACACTGTATCCCTGCAAGCTTAGACAAGCAAGATGACTATAGATGCATAGTCAGTGCTTAGGCTTTTTCAGTTGAAGACAGTATTTCTATAGGACTCATAACATATATTTGGCATCAGGACACCTGTACCTGGCTACTAGAAGAAACAAATAAGTACTAATTTCTCGTGTATACATAGATCTATCAACAATATGTATTCATTTTTCCATACAGCATATCAATAAATAACAGGTTCAATTACACTCTGCTCATTTCCCTTCGTTTGTGTCAGAACAGTGACATTAATTTTAAGGAACTACTCTTAATTTTCATAAGTCACTTAAGTAAATATGCTGTCTTGTGTCATGAAATGAACAGGGGACTTACATCTTCACCATTGCCTCTGATGCAATCACTTTCCAAAAACGTGGCTAGATGGATAGGCAGTGCAGAAGATTCAGTCAGCTGACTGAGGGCCTGCTGGCTGACATTGCAAAATCAAGTGCCCCTCATTAAAATTCCGTGCCCGCAGTCCCTTTGCATTTATAACTGTGGGAAATCAGCTCTGCCACCTGAGCTGGCCTCAGCTGCCATGTCGTCACATGAAGATAGATGCGATCACTTACAGAGGTACAATAGGGAGCACTATTCTGATCTGCTTTCATCTCGCTCCCTGATCTCAGATCAAAGCAGGGAGGCAAGCAGGGCAAGGGCATGTCTACACGGGGACATTACATCAATCTAGTTTGTTCACTCGAAGTGCAGTAATTTAAATATATCTCCTTGAAAGACTTATACACCAGTGTGTCAGGCCAGCTTAAAATATTTTCCTTATTAATCATAACACCCAAACAGTTCTGTACTTGTCTGAATCAACTGCCCCAACTTCCCAGACAGTATTTCATGTCTCAGTGTTTGCAACTGCGGGGTTTTTGCTGTGCCGTAGAAGGCCTATTTGAAAATAAAGAAACTTGCGGGTGGGAGAGGAAAGCAGAGCCAAATGAATGAACTCCTTGAAAATTTTCCTGGTGTCCATTATTATCAAGAGAATTACTCATCTGCTGTCATGCAACATCAATGACCCATTCCTTAACACTGTAATTATTGTAATATGAACTGAACAGCACACACAAATTTGCCATAGTTCCACTGAGCAGAATTTCCCTTTTTGTAGAAACATGATGTCAGTACAGTTTTAGTATAGAAAGACCTGCTTTCCTCATGGGAAAAAAGTGAGCAGAAATCATCTGAACAGTGAGCACAACGAACATTATTGTGAAGCTTTTCCTCACATCACAGGAGCACTGTGCTCCCAGGGCCTAGAAGTTCAGTACCTACAGCCACCACCATGCACGAGTTAATTCCTTTGATGTTGGTAGTTCAGCTGTCAGAAGTCCTGTTCTGGAGCTTTTCCAGTCACCTGGAGATTGCTGTCGTGTCTTGTGTCTCTGTGTTTTCCTTTCAGATGCAGGTTTTCAGTTCTGCTACTTAGAAGTCTATCAGACCTCAAGGAGGAGTCAGAGGGCAGAAATATGTGTTTCAGAGAATTACTTGATCCTAAAATATTTAGACAAAGAACTCTGTCTGAACATGGGAACGTCCCAAAGCAGTTGGCAACTTAGATGACATTTTTCCTCCTGCCATGTCAGACCAGAGGTTGCTGCAAAACGTTTTTGTTTTGGCATATGGAAATCCAGGGGAAATCAATTTCATTACAAGAGTTCTTATCATATTCAGCAAATTTGAAATCTGTCTCTGAAAATTAAGGCGTTTAAGGACAAAATAATGAACTGTCATTGCTAGAAACATCTAGGAGAAACTTAAATTACAATTTTAAAGTGAAGTGATTTTTTTATATCTGCTAATGAACCAATCCAAAATAAATCCAAATGAGGAGCCATAAAGGCTTTTAATAAGACCAATATATTTCTTTAAAGTATAGAATTTTCCCACAAGCCTTGAAAATGCATCATGTCAGCTATTTAATGTATATAAAGTTTTTAAATAAAAGTAACTCAACCTGCTGAATGACCGGGAAAGCAACAAGTTTCTGATATCTGCAGCTGAAAACACAGAAAACCAGTTATATGGTTATCTGGTGATAACCAGTCTCTGAAACTTCATGGTTGCATTTGGGAATCCATAGGGGCAGAAACGTTTGTACAACATGCATGGTGTAACCCCAAACATAGTAGCTACCAAATTAAAGTCACTTATTAGCACAGATTTATTTTCTGTTTCCCATTTCATTGCTTCAAACCTGTTGTCCATGGATACAGAGTGACATTAAATGGCACAACAATTATACCTACTTGTCTCCCAATGCCAACCTGCATCCCACATCTGTCCACGGTTCTGAGTGTGAACAGTGGTTGATCTGGAGCTGGACTGGTACAAAATTATTTCAAGACAGTAATGAAAATATTCTTATTGGATACTTCCAATTACTTGAGGCACAAATTGTCCCTAAGTGTACGTTTTAGTAAACATCATTACAAGCCTTAATATATGTATATGTTTCCACAATGAGCCATAAAATGTATTAGTGATATTTTCAAGGAGACAAATCAAGTGGCAAGAGGAAATATATATTTTTGATGAAAAACAAACAACCCGAGACCAAAAAAAAAAGCTGAAAAATTGTAATAAATTAAAACAGCCATTTACCATATTTTATATTCTTTATAACTCTTTTAACTTTAGAACTAAGTCAAGGGAAACATTAGCATAGAGGAATGTTTTTACAACAAAAAATGCCCTACCAACTTAGTGTTAATTATACCTACTATATTCTTGATGCAGATCTTAGTCCTGTTTAATACTTACATGTTGGTCTTATTGGTCCCAAAAGAACTTTAGTCCCCAACTCTTAACAACATCTGCAAGCCAAATAGTAAGTAAATAAACAAATAAAACTAGTCATTTTTATTTTTAAATCTTGCATGCCAGGAGTCAGTTGAATATCTACTACAAGCTGGAACATAATCAGTTGTACATGCAGCAAAGGGCGCTTACAGAGCACATCAAAATCAAAAGATGTCATGCTAGTAGCAACAGGCATATGAGAATTGCCTGGGTAAAAAGATAAAAATCAGAGTTTTATCAAATGTTTGATTGGGTCAACTTGTATTAGGCTGTTGGACATAATCTTATCAAACATATAACAAGCTTACATGGAAGACTTCACTAGTTAAAAGTGATG
This sequence comes from Atrichornis clamosus, assembly GCA_013400975.1. Taxonomy (NCBI): domain Eukaryota; kingdom Metazoa; phylum Chordata; class Aves; order Passeriformes; family Menuridae; genus Atrichornis; species Atrichornis clamosus. The sequence continues at coordinate 84,766 of WBMZ01014002.1, forward strand.
TTGTGGAAAATGGGAAGAATAGGAAAGGGAATAGCCAGAAAGACATAGATTTTTCAAGAGCTGCATATGCAGCCCTATATGCAGGAAAGAATCTCAATATTATTTAGGGATTTGCTCTTCATAGTCCTTCTGACAATATGTGGAGAAACTACATAAAGCATTTTCCAGTCCTATTCGGAGCTCCCTGGGTAATCTTCTTTGCATTTAAATATTATAACATTATTACAGGTTCTAAAAAGACAACAAAAATTTCTGGTCAATAGAATATTTTATTATGTAATATGTATAGGCACTAGACAGCAGGGAAACCTATCAGAGTAAATTAACAATAATTCTCTATTACCATCTTCAAAAGGCTTGGCTGCACTTCACATGGATATAGATCACAGTTTATGTCACTTATCTTGTCAAAATTTTCCTTTCTCACAGACACAAAACCAAGAAAATCTGGGCTAGTAGTAGTTTAAATTCTATTTTGCCTATGAGAAAAATACTTGTGAAAAGAAGAAGGTGGGCTTCATACTAAACAACAAAATAGTATAAATAATCCCAAACAAATAACCCAAATAGAAAGATTGCTTCTCTCAAAACACAGAACCATCCCCTAGCGGTCTCTGCCTTAGAAAGAACAACAGATTCATAACCTTTATGAACTGAATGTGTAAGAGTGGACATGATGTTCATATACACAAACATAACTATTTTGTGCAATCATTATCAAAGTTAACCAGCTGGCTTTATACAAAGGTTCAACAGAAAAAAAAATGGAAGCTGCTAGAGAAACACTGATATGCTTATTTAAGAGCATACAGTAATGAGTTAATTCAAAACAATTTCATTGATAGAGCTGCATAATGTATTTTCAGAACACCTACTTAGGACATCTTCACCCTCTTCACGTGTCAAGCAGTATCTTCTTGGATATGTTTCTACCTTAATATTAGGCAAGTATAGCTTAAAAATCAACATGCATAGTACTTGTTGATGCCATTTGCTAGAACACACTTAATAAAATTATTTGAGAACTTGTGACCTTCAGATTGAAATAGTCAGTTATAGTAGTCCTGACTCATAACATGAAAGTGACTTCATGTCATTAAAATTTTTGTGAAAGAGACAAGTTTCAATTTCTTCAGGGATTGAAATTGCTCATGCAGGTATTGCTTTAAAGTTGCAACTTATGTGAAATTAGTAAACTGTTCATAGCTGAAAAACAAAAGTATGATAAAAAGATACTAATTATAATGATTTGTTAACCTTTCCTTTTCCAAATGTGTGAGGTGACTTGGAAATAACCCTTAGTCTTTTTAAATGACTTCACAGTCACAGCTTTGTTCAAGTGTGACAGTTAATATTTTTGTGCATTACCACAATTATGCCAAACATTCATCATGGTTAGTTCGTGGGTCAGTGCTGGTCTCTCACATTTCTGAAAACCAGTCAGATTGCTATTTCCTGTCAGGGCAAATTTTAGGATCTTAAGAAACTGACAAATGAAATAATTGCCAAAAAAAATATTTGAAAGGTATTTTCTGGCCTCAGGAATCCTTTTTTTATTAAGCATAGAATATCCATTTGTGCAGCATCAGTCATAATTGTCAAGGCAAAATGAGTACACACCTGTCTTGGGTGCAACATTTTTATGACAGTTTTACAAAAAATCCCAATCAAAACTCATCAAAACCCCCAAATTTATTTTCTTTGGTTGGCATTGATTTTTCAAATATTTGTAAGTAGATAGAAGTCATCTAGGCCTGATGTTGAAAATGTTCATTTAGTGTATACTGCAGTAGCAACTGTAGAATGCTAAGAATAGAATACAAAATATTTTTGCATTTTGGGGTTTTTAAACAAATTTCCTCCATAGATTGAAAGAAAAATTAAAAAATCTTTGCTGAGAATTAAACTGGAAATGGAGGCCTGTCACTTTTGCATATGCTTCTAATACTTAAGGAAGCCAAAAGCATCATTCCTTCATGAAAAATCTCAGGTCTCAGAACTGTTCTACCCATCAAAGCCAGTCATTAGTCAAGAACTTCCATTTTACAGCAGGACCACAAAACATGTTCCCAGTCCTCTGAACACCTCAAAATGATAGTCAGATTATTTAATTTTAAAACTCACAGAGGTGATGGAAAAAAAATTCTGTTACTTGCTCTTTTTTAAGAAATGTCACTGGCAGGCACAGAAAAGGATTCCTCTCTGCCCCTTGAGTGTAATTCCTAAGATCTCACAGGAATTTATTTCGTGATTTGCGTTTATGTGATTCCATACTTTAGAACAAAATAATCATGAGAAAATTTTGTTAATTGTTCTACTAATACCCAATACATTGTTAAAAACTTACATGTTTTAGTCCCAGAAAAGGAAAAATTCGTTACCACAGAATAAAAAGTAGTTTGCACAACAGTGAGAAAATATAAGCATATAGGTGAAAAAGTCTGAGGAATTTTTACATCATTTCACGACATATCTTCGGGTTGTTTGGCTCATTTGATTGAGATGGATGATTTCATTTAAGATACATCTGTTTGAATACATTCCTTCTGCAAGGGAAACTTGGTGGCACTGTCACAGATTGTGTTACAAACTTTTTTTTACACAAACATATCAAGTAATTGTTTTGGCTTTTTTTCTTTTTAAATTCACAAGTCTTGGGAAAAACATGGTAGTTTTCCGTGCGTTTTAGTCTCCCGGCTGAGCCTATATCCCCAACACAAGTGCTCTATTGGAATAGGTCAGTCAGGTTTGTGATCATCTCTGCTAAAGCAAAAGGACACATAGTACACAAGCTAATTCCAGTACAATAGCATCCTGTCTCAGCAGTATGCTGAATAATTTTTTTCAGCAAGAGAACAGCCCGCCATGCCTCAACTTCTGTTATAATTTACTGGAGCATGATCATAAAAAGGAAAATGTCATTTCTATTCAAATATATCTTTTTTTCCTGTTAAATGTGAGCATTGATCTGAGACTCCATTCAAATACAGCAGCATAGTCATTTTGATTATTTTGCTGGGAGAAAAAATATCTATTCCTTCCCATCCACAGGAAAAAAAAAATCTCAAATAAATCAGATCTGGTGTGAATGTATCTCCACAGATATCTCCACACTAAATTCTTTAGTGACAAGATTGCTAGTATGAGTTACATGTCCGACATTAAACAGTGAGAAAAAGGTGGTAAGTGGGAAAGTAACATCATTTTCACTGATAAAGTAGGACTACAAAGACAGCTGTAATTTACAGGGACAGGATAGATGAGGACATAAAGCAGCAAATACAAATCCTGCAACTTTTTAAAGGCTTTTTTTCTGATCCTTATACTTACACACCTCTTCCAACCACTGCTAAACCCCACATCTTAAGACAGCAGAAAGAAATCCAAACTGTTCTTCAAAAACACTCATAATTTTCTTTAAAAACATTTGCTTTTTAGGTGGGAGCACTGGGTTTACACAGTAAGGTTTTGCAGCAGTCAGGGCTGCAGAGGTGGCTTCTCTGGAAGCTTTCCTCTTGTCCAGCAGAGCCAATGCCCTACACCTCCTAGGCAGACCCACTGCTGAGCCAAGGCTCAGGCTGGGCCAAGGCTGAGCACAACAGAAGTGGCAGTAGCGTCTCTGGGATAACACAGTTATGAAGGGCAAAAAGTTCTGCACAAGGACAGTTGCAGCGAGAGAAGAGTGATAACATGTGATAACAGCAGCCCTGCAGACACCAAGGTCAGAGCAGAAGGAGGGGAAGGAGGTGCTCCAGGTTCCAGAGCCGAGATTCCCCTGTAATCCATGGTGAAGACTAGGCAGAGGCAGTTGTGCTGCTGAAGCCGATGGACGTCCACAGGGGAAGGTGCCCAAAGGAGACTGTGACTCCTTCAGAAGCCTGCCCTGGAGCAGGCTCGGGGCAGAACCTGTAGACCCGTGGAAAAAGGAGCCCATTCAGGAGCAGCTTTGTTGGCAGCACATGTGACCCCATGGAGGATCCACTGTGGAACAGTGTGTTCTTGGGAGGGGAGATGGTGTTTTTAAAATTTTTCTTGATTTCTCATTATCCTACTCTGATTTGACTGGCAATAAATTAAATTTATTTTTTCCCAAGTCAAGTCTGCTTTGCCCATCATGGTAGTTGTTGAGTGATCTCTCTGTCCTCATCTTGACCCACAAGCCTTTCTTTTCTATCCTGTCCCAGTTTGGGGATGAGAGATAGAGTAGCTTTGGTGGGCACCAGGAATCCAGTCAGAGTCAAGCCACCAGAGTCAGCTTTCAGCTGCACAAGAAGTTCTTATTGACACTGTTTTTGAAAGAGTAAAAATATTTAAAATTTAAATGCAGTAGTGCAGCAACAATTGCAATAAGAATACATTGAGGAGAATAGCATTTCATTTTGGTTTAGAAAAAAACCAAATCCAGTTGCTAAAGGCAAATTTTTTAAATTCCAAGAAATATATATCCTGGGAAGAGGGTCAGATTAGAGAATAATTTAGCAAACCGGTCACACATAAGTCTATGGACCAGGACCTCATGGGATGCATTTATGACTGTTGAGAAAGCTGGCAGATGCCATTGTGAGACCACTTTCAATAATCTTTGCTCAATCCTAACAACTGGGAGAAGTATCTGAAGATTGGAGGAAAGCCGATATCATCCCTGTCTTCAAGAAGGTCAAGAAGAAGGCTCAAGGGAACTACAGTCCAACCAGCTTCACCTGGATCCCTGTGAAGTCAGTGGGGCAGCTAACCCTGGAAACCATTCCTAGGCACTTGAAAGACAAGAAAATCATCAGGTGTAGTCAGGATGGCTTCACCAAGGGAAAGTCATTCTTAACCATCTTAATTAACTTCTACAGTGAAACAACTGGACTGATGGATAGAGAGAAAGCAGTGGATATTGCTTACATGGACTTTAGTGAGTTCTTTGCCTCCCACGTGGTCTTCATAGAGAAGCTGTTGAAGTATGGGATGGATGACCAGTTGATGGAACACTGGCTGAACAGCTGGGCCCAGAGTGTGGTGAGCAATGGCAGAAAGCATCAGAACTGGGTCTAATACTGTTTACTATTGTCATTAACAGTCTGGATGGTGAGGCAGAGTGTACCCTCAACAAAACAGAGTTGAATGCTGGATATGCCATAGGGTTATGCTGCCAATCAGAGAAAACTCAACAGGATGGGTAACTAGGAGGACAGGAATATCATGGAGTTCAACAAGGAGAAGAGCACCTGAGGAAGAACATCTGTGTATTTTGGGGCCATACAGCTGGAAAGCAGCTCAACAGAGAAGGACCTAAGCATCCCAAAAGACACCAAGGTCAACATGGGCCAGCACTGTGTCCTTACTGCAAAGAATATGAATGGTATCCTGGGTTGCATTAGGGGGAGCATTGCCAGAAATTCAAGGGAGGTGATACTTCCTTTCTATTCAGTACTACTGAGGCATGGATGGAGTGTTGTGTCCAGTGTTGGGCTTCCCAGTACAAGACAGCCATGGACATACTCGAAAGAGTCCAGCAGAGGAAAACAAAGGTGATGGACAAGAGCATCTCTCCTATGAAGAAAGGCTAAGGGAACTGGGACTGTTCTGCCTGGATAAGAGCAGCCTCACGGGAAGTCATCAATATACATATACATACCTGCAGGAACAGTACAAGGACAGAACCTGACTTTTTGCTGGTACCTAGTGACAGGACAAGAGGCAATGGGCACACCCTGAAACACAGGAAGTTCCCTCTGAACATCAAGAAACACATTTTCACTGTTGAGGGTGACCAAATACTGCTAAAAATTGCTCAGCAAGATGGTGGAGCCTTCTTTCTTGGGGATGTTCAAAACAGACACAGTCCAGAAAAATGGTCTGGGAAAAGTGGTCTGGGGAAAAGGTTTTGATGGAACTACTTGAGCTTGGGAATTTTGCCAGATGCCTTCCACAGGTCCCTTTCAACCTGTCAGAGACTGAAATGCTGTGGTTCATGACTTAAGCTTTGTTAGGAAGGAACTTTTGCCCATTATGGCAAAATTGTATAAATAAGCTGATTTTCACTGAAGCCCACCCCTATGCCTCACTTTGGGCTGTGAGTTAAACCACCACCTATGGGAGCTCCAGATAAGGAAAGGGGACACTATTGTTTAATCATCTCAGGTCTAGGGGAAAGCAAACAAGGCTAATGGAGAAGAATGTAAGCCAAACCCAGCAGCTGTCCTGTAAGTCATCTCTGAGAGGGTTTGGGGTGGGGGAAGCCACAGCCCACGGGCTCATCTGCTGAGGCCAGGCTTGAACACACTTCCCCCCCACAATCAAGGTTGGAGGAGGAGAGGTTTTGGGTGTGTGGCATAACCCCTGGTCAGAGGGAATGAACACCCATTCTTCCATACACAAACTGGCTCAGTTGTAAAATCCCCAACCCTGGGACGGCTGCATCCACAGGACATTCACATGAGAGGCAGCTGAGGGGTGTCATAATCCATCAAAGACCCCTGCAAAGTGCTCCCCAGACAGATTCCTGAGGCCTTGCACCAGAGCACTGCACGTGATGCAAAGTGATGCAACTGATCCAGTCTGCTGTAAGAGACAGTGTCAAACTTGCCCCTTCCTCCAGGGGAGATACCTGGGTGTTCCCACCTGGCTCAAACATATATTAATCCATTGGACTCTATGTTTTTGGGGGACCCTCACTACCAAGAAGACCAGATGGAGAGGATCAACAGGAGGTCATTGAGATCCACAGAGTGGTGATATTTTCTACTTAATCTGTCTCTGTCACTATCTTTCTCTTACCCCATCTCTTTCTGTATCTTTCACTCTCTTTCTTTCTCTCTCTCTCTCTCTCGTTTACTGTTAAATAAAATCTATACTATTCACTTTTGCATATGGTCTTGTTTGCACATTAATTCAGGCAGAGGCATCTCTCTCTAAAATTTTAAGAACCTGATCCTAACAGAACTTTAATCATTCTGTGATTCTGTGGTATCTTTTAGCTCACAAGGAAGGTACATTTTTATTCAAAAAACCATCTGAATTTATACAGAGTCAAAATGTAGCACTGTATCAAGCCCAGTTCCAAATTCACCTTGTAGGTCAGCAATGATAGATTTTGGGTTTGATTCTTGCACCTGAAACCTTATTCTTAACTTTGCCTGAACAAGTAAATCCTTTGTTAAAATATCAGACTTCATCCCTGATGTTCTCCATTAACCCAGAGTGATGGCTAGGGAGGAGTCTCCTCTTGCCCATTTTCCAGCCAACAGAAAAAAGTGTGGCAAGTCTGGCACTGTGGAGCCAGAGAAGCAAGTCAAACTGAGGCTCTGCTTTAGCTTGTACCCAGGAAGATTGCTGCTCCTCAGAAAACCCCATCCCCACTCACAAAACCATCCTTACAGGCATGTGGAGCAGCAGCCCTGAAGGGCACTGCCACAAGCCTATGGCTGACCACTTACCCACAGCTCTTTAAAAGCATTTTCTGTTAACACATGACACAAATCCATTCCTTGCAAGGTCCTTTATCCCAGTAATGACCTGAAACTTGGTCAATGCTATTCAGTACATACAAAATTATACAATTGCTAACAGCTTAATTTTCACCTTACCTCAGAGCATCTGGGAAATCCTTGCATTGAATTAGTTTATTTTGTGCTATTTTTATTTGGTAAACCCACATGAAGCCATCATTTGAGCCAGGGAACTCCTTAAGTTATATCCAGAAATGTCAGTGATCCACATGCAGCCAAAAAAAATCTTGATTTTCTAATTAGAGAAACTAAGTAAGATAGATGCAGTAGCAACACTTTTTTTTCTGAGTCCACTTTTTTTTTACTCAGGTAGCATATGATGGCTAATAACATTTTTCACAGACTAATCTCTACCTCAGAGCGCAGTTCTGATTAATAGGTTAATATATGTACAATTTCTTTTTAAGCTTACTTACCTTTTCAAACACTATTCTATATTAATCTTACCACTCATGTCAACAAGGAAGAGTTTTCCCTGTCATCCCTTGGCATTTAAGGCTGTATTCAATGCAGATAAAGTTAGTTTGGGAACATAAAGGGTTTGCTGAAGACAATCACTGGACATAGAACCTTAATATAACCTCAAGCCTGTAGAATTTCCCCTGGGACAGGGATGACTGATAACAGAGCAGAGGGCAAGGAAAGTACAAAATTGTTGAGAAATGGAAGCCGCAAATCTTGAGTGTTGAAGATTTTCCTCTAAATCATTGTTTGCAAGGATAGCCATGCATGTCTGACTCAGCCAGGAGACACCAAGAAGCATCTTAAAAGAGCAGTTTTAAAATGCACTGACAATGGATGTTTTTGAAAATCATTTCCAAGGCATACAAAGTACAGTTTTCATATTCAGTATTCAGTATTCATCTTAAAAGAAAATGCCATTACAGGATCAACCTGCGCTTGCTTAGAGTATCCTATGTACAAGGTAGGTCAGCAGCAGTTAATTTAACTGACATAAATCCTTAACAGAGAGCTTGATAGCATTTCCCACAGGAACATTAGAAAATGGTGTTAATGAGCATTATTATTGCCTGCTTCTGTAAGAAAATAGATCATTATTAACTGAGGTTGTATGTGATGTTTTCCCGTGTTATAGTCCTAAATGGGCAACATGAAAAATTAGATAGCATTTTGTTTTAAATAAAAAGGCTTTCTGTGCTCTAAACTTAAAATTAAGCTATTCTATTAGGGTTAAAGGTTAAATAACCCTTTTATTTCCTAATGATAAATTTACTTGAAGCCAAATTGAACACAAGCGGGTTTATGTTTTCCTTTCTATAGGGATTAAAAAAATCCTTATTAGACATGGCTAGAAAAGGTTGTCCCAGCTTCAGAGTCCCTGCTTTCAGAATGGAAGAATTTATCCATCTAAAATAGAACATGTGAATACCCTTTATTAGACAAAAAGGTGTAAAGCAAAATAACCCATGTATTTTGGAAAAAAAGTAAAAATCCTGAAAATTATTGCAATGTAAAATGTAGATTTTCTTTTAATCACGTCTTCTGAGTCACAAAACATAAAGCAATTTTTCTTACTGCTATCAACATAAAGAATCCAAATCCCTGAACATATCCTTCATTAAAAACCTAAACAAAATGCAAAACCAAACCAAAACAAAACACGACAAAGTAAACCAATTATGTGCTGTTAAGCATTTGCATTTCACTGTTAGAAGTTGTTGCCATTCATTTCTTGATAATACAAAGCAAAATATCAAACCAATATCCTTAGCTGATACTTTAAAATATTTACGTATTTTTAGAGCAACAGTAATAGTATTGTGATAAAACTTTTAGCTCAACAGAAGAGAAGGGCAAAATGTAACCCCTTAAGACAGCATTCTGCTTCATATTGAGCAAGGGCTAATGAAATCCTAAGAGGGTCTGTTACATAAACCAGTGGACTGAAGAAACCTTTAACATGTAGGAAACTGGAGTTAATTAAACTGTTACGGGTATCCTATCCATCATCCCTCCAGACCGCTCTATTCTAAACCTATTTACATTTTGCAACTGAAAAAATGTACTTGATGTGCTTGATAAACCATGTTTACTGTCCTTATTGATTTGACATTTGTGCATAACCTTTATGCTTTAATTATCTAATAGCATTTCCTGAATGTTTCTCTGCTAGAGAAAGTATTTGATTTCCAAGCAATCAGACATATCTGAAAATTAGCAGACAGTAAGAGTGTTCCCTTCAACAAATTAATCAGTTTGGGAAAGCACTGGTTCATCACTGCACTGAATTTGCTGAAAATGTTGCTTTATTGAATCTCATTTCTGCCTGCTTTAGCACCTTAGTGTAATCAAAGTGCATTTCATATCTGCTCATATTTCACTCAAAGGATAGACTGCATTTAAGGAGCTTCCTTTTCCATGTGATAATTCTGAAACCTAAATGCAATGTAAGAGAATTTAAACTAAAGATTAACAGCTGGCTGCATTTGTGAGCACCAGCAGAGGAAATGAGATGAAATATTTTCAAATACAGATAGCGTCAAGTAAAAGAATGAAGATGGTCACTACAATATAAATGTGCCTTCTATTTTGAATCTTTCATAAGATTCATTTTTTACTTCCTGGTTGGGACATGGTTTCTGAGGGTTTGGTTTTAATACATTGTGTGAGTTAAATCAGTTTATATTTTTAAACTTTTATCCATTACTATTCCAGCACTTATGTCTGCCAATGTCTTCACATTGAAACATTAAAAATCACTGTAGTCAACTTATAGAAAACATGCCAATTTCTTTGGTTTTGGAAATATTTTTCAGGGAGAAAATTTAGCAGTGCAAATTCAGTAATTAAACTTTTCATATGTTTCACATTTATGAAAGAATATGTTGCAATTCTGTCTTATCCATGAAATGAGATGTGTAACCTAAGATCAAATTCTGAAGCTCACATTGGTGAAAGGTAATATTTTATTTTTTCTTGCATAAACAGCTCACCACATTGTGAAAGGGGCCCAAGGCATCTGAGAGAACATTCTCTCAATGGAGGTGTTGTGTGAAAGTGCTGTACCATTATAATTCCTCATAACAACAACCTAAATATGCCAGAGGCAGGAGTCACATTTTACTCTAAGGCTGCAGAACAAACTCTGTATATTCCTGGTCATCACTGATAACTTTCAATTAACCTGGATATCTGTCGTAATTTAAATAGTTTCTCCCCTTCCCAACATTATCAAATGTTATTACAAAGAAGGGATGTAATTCCTGCCTCAGAGAGAGGCAAGATCAAGATGACAGATATCTGGCTGAAAGCTTTTGCTGGGCTTCAAATTTTATCCAGTACTTCTAAACAGTGTAACCCAGATCTTCCAGTGCAAAGAGCTACAGGGTTACACCACATACACACCTTGTGCTTTTCAGGCATTTCAAAATATACTATAATTTAGACAGTGTAAGAGTAGTGCACTTTAGCTGGTGTCACTGCAGGTGTTTTACACAGCAATTTGATAACAAATAATTTATAAACTAGGTCTGAAGAGAGAATTATTTCTTTCAGATGGAAGGGAAAGACTGTAGTCTTGTTTCTCTTCACTTTTTCACACTATGCAAACAAGAAATAAGGGACAGCATACAGTGATTCTATATGTCAAAATAAGTAAAAGTTGACCAAGAACTTATAGCTAAAACAGCAGAAAGCAGTCAGTATTTTTGGATAGCAATCAGTAAGTGACTGGTTCATCTTGTTATTTCTGGCTGCAATAGTACTTAGTCATCAGTTCTGATCCAGGTAGTTATTTCTAAGCAGGAAACATTTATCTCATTCAATAAGATGATGTCCTTCTTTCAATCTAATATTTTAGTACTTTTTATCACCTTTTACCTCATCTTTAAACAACGCCCTCACTCAAAAAGAACCTCATATTGTTCAGAGCATCAGCTTCTAGACTCAGTCCCAAACTTCATGTGCAGGCAAAATTCTCCTTGCCCACCAAATAATTTCATAAATTTCACTGGATTTTGACATAAGGATGCATTCCCAAAGAGCAGCACTTTGTAGAAATCAGTGAAAAACTCTTTTTGTCCTGGTACAGGAGAAATATTTCTATGGCTCACAAATAACTAATTTTGACATCTTGCTATAATTTGTCTCCATCTTTAATTCTTTCACAAAATATGCTTTTGTTTATGACATAATATACAATACTGTACACATAAATGTAAGTTAAATATTGAAAAATAATTGTTTTCCTCTCAGTTAATATTTAAATGGAAAAAATCTTTTTACCCCTCTCTAATACAGCGGAGTGATTCAAGCAGTAGCCTGTCTTGCAGCAGGGCAGATCTCAGTTGTATTGCTTGATGCTTATGACATCTTGTGTATGGAAAGTCTTGATTTGGAAACCTATTGTTTGTGTCAGCACCTAAGAACAAGCCTATAATGCAGGCTTCAATTTTCCTCACATTAATGATTTGAAGATGCCTCCTTTCCATATCCTGTTATTTTGCTTGAGGTGCCATTCAGAATTGGTTTTTGATAAATTCAGTCTGATGCCTCTGTGAGTACTGCATAGGTACAGTAGGTTTAAATATTTATGTTGTGCTGGTGGTGATAATTATTATTCCAACTCAGTATAGCTTTAATGCATTTAAATGTCAGTGTTTCTCAGTTTAATTCATCATACATACATTCAGATGCTTGTATACATATATTCAGTATGCATCTCCAAGGACCTAAAAAGACCTATTCATATTTTAGCAGCTGTGAGAAAGTCAGGACATATTTCCTTTACATTCCTAACTGTAAACATTAATTAGGTGCTTGACACACATTAATGATTTAAAAAACTCTGTAAAATAATCCATCATAATTCATCACCACGCCAACACAAACAACTATTTTATTGTACCATGGTATCTCTGATGGCAAAGATAAAACCTAAATTATAAAATAAAATCCATTTATTAACTCAGTTAGTGTCCATGGGAAAAGAGTGGGTTTGCTGTGATGTCTAGTAAGCTTCTGAATACACGAATGTCATGCCTTATTATCTCTTTGTGTGCATTTGTTAGAAAGCCCTTATGCAGTTGCTCATAAACTCAGTGTGCCTTCTTAGGCTTAGCTATTACAGCAAAACAAAATGTCAAAAACCAGGATGTGAACATTTTCTCCAAAATATTAAGAGCATTCTGAGGGTAATCACAAAAAGAAAAAAAGAAGAAGAAGAAAAAGAAAAAGAAAAAAAAAAGGAAAAAAACAGCTTCTTTTTGAAAACATGACTGGAATGCACTTAACCTTGGCTTTCTGAATGGTACTATTTGCAATTGTTTGCTTAAGCAAACCACAGAAGAAGGAACTTTGAGTTCCCAGGAAGCCTGACAAATCATTTCCAAGGTCAGACATACACACAAAAGAAACAACAGCTTCTCACTCTCTGTTCTGTTACAGCATCTCTCCTTTTGCTACCTGTGACACTGCCTCTGGTCCCCTTGAAGGGTTGTGAAGACTGCCATGTAGAAGGGGTCCAGTGTTGTCCAAAACATGAGACTGAAGCTGCCACTTGTCACTACACAGCTAGCAGTTCAGAGAATCCCTCTCTTGATTTTCTAGGTGTGACTCCACCCCAGCTGTTTTCTCAGCCTAATGCTGCATCTACAGAACATGTAATAGTAATTGACCAGAACAGAGTGTCACGACTAATTAATGTACTCTCGTTATTGGTGAGAGCACTGGTTTTCAAGGAATGTGCTAGCTGTTATTTATGGCTTTTAATTAAGGTACAATCTTATCTAAATAATCAGTGTATTGTAAAATAGAAGAGTCAAACTATATAGTTGCAAAAAGCCAAACATAACATGCACAACCACATTTGCACAGAAGATTTAGACATTTTGCAAGTCATGAGAAATTGGGAAATTAGTAGGGGTTTTTTAGCTTTTACAAGGCATGTGAAAGCATTCTATGCCTTCTAAATGGATTTACTCTAACTGCCTAATTCATTATGCTAAAACCATGAAGCAATTTCCTATTCAAAGCCCAGCTCACAGGCTCTCTGTTGTCAAGTATTTGAATTTCAGATTAGAAATGTGTTCATTTGGATAGCATGAAAGGAAAGCTTTGTTGTCAGCTTTGCTTTATGTTCTGCCAGCAGCCAAATCCCTCTTCTTCAGCGGTCACCACCAAAATACCAGACCTCCACTCTGGTCTCCACTATCTTGCAACAAACACAAATGCTTTTGGCCTTTATGGCCTAAACACTGGCTTGAGGTTTGCTGTTTTCCCATCTCCCTTAATATTTTTTTAGAGATTATTTATAACAGATGATATCAGCAAATGTTTAGATTGCGGTGAGGTTTCCTCATCCCTAGAGAAGGAAAGGGGAGGGAGCGGGAGAGAATTTCCACAGTGGGGTAGAAGAGCCAGGACATTTGGTTCTCTTAGAAGTTCTGTAGTTTGTTATGGAACGGTGAGTTGAAGTGACTGTAGCCGTTTTACCCTCAGTGTGTTTGCAGCCATGATCTACACTGATTTTTAACTATGCCTTTGCTTGCTTGTTAGCTATTTCTTTGCCGGCTTGAAAAATATACAGGTAGCTGTCAAAAGTCAGTGACTGCATTTCATGCAGAGTAAAACAAAATTATTTAATACAGCCTGTAGGACAAAACCCCCCAAGCATTCATATCTTTGGCTAGTAGTGAAATCAAGGAATTCCAGACACATTTCTCACAGGAAAGAGCTTTTCAGAGCTCTTCCATTACTGTAAGCTGTTTCTGACAGGTTTAGGGTCTACACTGTGGAAGGACAAGCCCAGCACATCCTTCTATTAATTAAAAGCAAACATTCACATGGGGAACGTTGCAACCTAAGCATGAACTTTAATGGTTGTAACATAGCTGGAAGCAAAAATAATTACTAGCAGCTATAAAAGACATTGAGATATTTGTAATCCCTTTGCTTCTGAATACAATAACCCCTATGTAGTCATAATAAGCTCTTCAGTATAGGAAATAGTAATAGAAGATTTCTCTCCTGATACTGAGGCTGTGCAAATAATTGATTTCTTAAACTAACAGATGAAGCAAAAGGGAGGAGGGGAAGGGGGTAGGGGAAAGATTCGATCCAGCCTTAATTTAAATGTTCTTTCCTTTTTTCCTTTCTTTTTTTTTTCAGATTGTGTTAATGGAAGAAAGCAGAGGCACAAAGCATTTCATCGGGCTTGGAAAGTGCTGCTAACTCTGAAACATATCAGGGAGAAAAAGGAGGAGTGACTGAAGGGACAGGTAGTGGCCTCTTCCCCTCCCACCTGATTTGCAAGATGATGTCCTGGGATGTGCCTGAACTGCAATTCCAGCAACAGGCCAGGGGATGTTGCTGCCTCCAGCCACATCACACTATGCTGAAACACATGGGCCTCTTGGAGACCAAACACTTGCATATGCTTTTCTCCCAAAATCTTCATGTAAAACTCTGCCTGGCAAACCAGGCTATGGGAGTCCCGGGCCTCTATTTTCTCCAGCAGGAAAATGCTTGGGTCAAAACTTTCCTCCTTGCATAAAAAATTACTCCAGCAGTTGGAGGTGAGTGTCCTAACCACCAGTTTAGAGACACCCTAGGGAGTCACATAACTCTTTAGTTTCCATACAAAGTGGCATAGACCCCAAAAAACCCATACCCACTGAGCCCAGAGACTGCTGGTGAGTTCATCTCAGTTCATAGAAAGTGGGAGGTCTCTGTTGAAATCCCTGTCCAAAACTGAGCACAAAGCAGGTTTCTGTTTCCACTTCCGGCTCCCGGGAGAGTGAGTACCAACTATTTCACCCAGCTCTAAATGACACATTGTTCCAACACGTGTTTCCAAGTGCTAAATGTGAAGAAAAAGGAAGGTACACCGCTATGCTCATTGATAAGGTTCCTGGCACCCTATTTCATGGTTAGTGGAAAGCCTAGAAACCTACAGAATTCTCTAATTCAAGAATTTTCTTGGACTCCAATTGTGCATGTTTTAAAATATTTAAATGCAAATAACATTCAGGTCAGGTTTTTGACTGGCTGCTAAATACCCTCTAGTGCTCTCACAGAATTTGTTTCCTTAAAGTAGGATTATAAGAAGAGAATTAGAGAGCATTAGTATACATTATATAAAAGTTAAATATGAATGGTAAGAATTCAGATCCAAACCATTTTAAGTTAACAATGACATAAAACTATTATGGTGCAAATAATATATTCAAGCTATTACCAATGCTCACTTTTTTTTTTACCCTAAAGCACAAGAATTTAACTCCATGAATAAGCTGTTGTTCTACAGTGCTCTAGGTAAAACCAAGTTCATAATTCCTAATAATTTTAAAAAACTCTGTCATTATGCTCATTCTGCAGCTGTCAGAGCAGAGTGGTTGCTGTCATATATGACACTTATGGAAGAACACATGCTATGTTTTAGAGGATCAAATACTAAATTTATTGTCAGGACTTCTTCAGAAAAGTCAGGATTCAAGTTATTATGACTTTTCCACATCCTACATGATAGTGCATTATTCCATGCCCAGAGAGAGGGAGAGGGTATTCCCACCACTAGAATACATTAAACTTTTTTTTTCACACTCCTTTTCCATCCATACTGAATAATGGAGCAGCTACAGGCACATAAGACTCTTTCTTCTTAAAATCCAGAAGTATAAAAGTGTTTAAAGGGCTCTATTTTCACAACAGCCCAGAGAATATTTATTTTTAAGCAGTCTAATTACACATCTAATTAAAAGATGGAATATAGGGCCCAAAGCAATCAAACAAAAAACACTCTTCTCCCTGTTCAGAAGGCAAACAGGATAGAAGTCCTGCAGGTACAGTATTCCAGTCTAGGCAAAGCACCATCCATTGCCAATTCTAGGAGATGTATCTAAGGAGAAAATGAAATGAAATTATGTTGGAAAGCAGCTTTGTGGAAGTGAACCTCGTGTACCTCCATCCTGGTGGAGCCAGTATGTGCCAGCAAGGTGGCCTTGGCTTGAAAAAGGCAAATAGTATCCTGTAATGCATTACACAAAGTATTGCCAGCAGGTCACGGGAGGTGACACTTCCCTGTGAACATCAAGAAACCCTTTGTTACTGTGAGGGTGAACACCCACTGGCACAGGTTGCCCAGTACTGTGATGAGGTCTCCATCCCTGGAGAAATTCAAAAGCTATCCAGACATAGTCCTGGGAAAACAGCTCCAGAAGACCCACATGAGCTTGAGTGTTGAACCAGACAGTCCCTTCCAAATTCAATTGTTCTGTAATTGTGTTGCCTGTGCTATGCATTGATACATTCTCCAAACAGTATCACTCTTTAGGACCTGAGCATGGACCTCAGCCTTTGGGTTCTCTGGCATGCTGCCAGAATACGTGGTTTAAGCGAAAAATAAGAGGTATCTATATAGATATAAAACTTTCATACCTGTATATGTATGTACATACACAAAGACTTGTCTATAGCATAAATAGCTTAAGATAATTTTTAAGTATCCAGTGCTAGCATCTCAGCAGAGGAAAGGTATATTTTCATCACCATTCTTTCCATACAACAACTAGGGCCCCACTGCTCCAGATTTCTGAATCTTTAAGAAGAGTGAAGAAATCCCTGGCAAATCTTGCCCCATGGAGAGCTCTCCCAGAACCTCATGCAGTGGTTAAAGCCAGGTAGTACAGAGACTTGTAAACAGCAGTTTGGTGAGAAATTATAAGAAAATACTGCTGTAGTAAGGGTGATGCCTATTAAATTCAAAGAATGAACTTCAATTTTCTTCAGCCTAATTGTCTGGTTAGGAACTCATTACACCCTGTAGTACTATCTTTAAAGTGCATTTACAAATTGCATCAGCAATTTAATTAGCGAATAAAAAACTGCATGCAAATGCTTTCTGATACAAAGTAATGGTTTTAGCCTGACAGCGAACATAAACACTCGTGTCTTGCTAACTTAAAAGATGAGCAGGTTCTACTTTAAAAGGAAGGCAGCCTTTTTAACATTATACAGGGAATTTGTTTTTGTACTCTACTATTGCTCTCTTCCAAATAAAATGAGACATAAATATTTCTTTGTGTGATCTGCCTTCTGATATCCTCTGCTATAAACTCCTTTCTTATGGAGTCCCTGATCCTTATCTTTTCCCCCCTTCTACAAATCACATTAACTAATCTGATTAGTGCTTTCCCCATCTCAGCACAGTCTTCCTGAAAGATCAAAACCAGACTAGTACCATGCTCTCAGGATGACAGGCATAGAGCTTTTCAAAGAAGTCTGTTCCCACGCAAAAGAACAATTTAATTACTCCACAGCAAATTGCCTCAAGATGCAAAAAAGTAGAGAACAGATTTGAAGGCCTCATTTTACCAGAATCAGAGACAAAGTATTACAGTATAGTCTGCACTGGATTTAGAAACAAAATGTGGTACAACAGTAAAATTTAGCTATCCCACCAGGTACTGGGTATTGCATTTAATTAAGATATAACAACAGAGAAATTATTTCAATACCTGTAAAATTCAAGGCCTGACATTTGCCTCACCTACCTTACATGTCCATTGTGCTTGTCTAGAAAAAGTTTGTTCCCATACAAGTTTATGAAGAGCATTGTGTATCACAGTAGTTTTGTTGTTAAAAATAAGTAAGCCACATTACAGTAGTTCCAGATGACACAGTACATAAAGAGGTGGGTAAATAACTGCCACAGTGCCCAACCATTGTCTTTCCTAGTAAATGGAATTTAAAAAAGAAGTACTGTCTGGTTAGAGAACTCCTATTCAGAACAACCCGTCAACACATCAGTAAAAGCTGAATGAGCAAGGTACAGAACACAGGAAAGAATCATGGGAGGCCAATTTAAAAATACTTCTGTAAGTATATACACACATTGGAAATTTAGAAATGTTAGGGGTTTTTTAAATCTTGCTCACATATCAAAAGATACAGGAAGTACCACTAATATATGATCAATGCAACACTGATCTTTTTAAAGCAAACTGGCAAAGTAACATATTGTGCCACAAGAAAGGCTTTTTAACTGAAATGCATAGCTTTCACAAGCAGAAAATACCCTACATGCTGTATTTGTGAGAAAACCTACTAACATGCCAAAGATCATATTTATGCAATTCTGAGTTGCCTCAAATCACTGAAATAGAGTTTTGTTGATTCCCACCAGTGTTCAAAGAGAGCCAGCCTTGGCTTGAGGCATGAGCTCAGATGCTCCCAAAACTCCACAGATTTACAAAGCCTTTGGAGAAACAGCTAAGTTCTGAAAAAAAGCACAGTAGATTTTCTCCTTTGGTTCTCAAAAACACCCACCAAACCCAACAGGTAGCCTGTGTTAAGTGTCATCAATTTTATGCTCTGCTGTTTCTCTGTCATGATAAATGCATCCTGGGATGTGTAAGGTAAAGCAAACGCTGAGCAGAGATACCAGCAGAGTAACACAGACTGACAGGTAGTGAGACAAATGTCTCCTGGTCGAGGGTAACCAAATTTCAGGGGGCTTGGTCAGCTGTTTAGAAGCAATTGGATAAGGGGAAGCCTGCTGAGAAAAAAAGAAAAAAAAAAATCAATTAAGTGTTTGTATTTAGGAAAGGAGGTGAATGCAGGTCAGGAAAACAGAGGGAGTATGGAGAGTGACCCGTTTGGGTTACAGGGCAAAAGTAAGACTTCAAAAAGTTCAAATATGCATCTGAAATTTGGAAGCCTTACAATTACTGATTCAGGCTTGGAAACCCTTTGATGTTTGCCCTGCAGAACTTCCAGCTGGGTGGAGAAAGACCCAGACACTCAGCATATGAGCAGCTCCCTTTCCTGAACTCTCACAAGATAAGAGCCTGACTCACACAGCGGCAAAAGCACAAAACCTCCTCATTTTGACAGGTGTTGTTGCCAGGCAACTGATCCATTAAGCAGCACAGGCTCGAGGATCCTGATTAACCCATTAGCTTCTCAATTAAAACACTAATTCGGGCATTGGCAGATTTATGAACCCCCACAGGGTGCTTCCCTGTGCCAGTGGGACACCCCACCCAGGCACTGCCCAGTGCCAGCAAGCCTTGCCATGGGTCCAGTGGACGAGCTTTTGCCTGAGAGCACTCCACCACAGCAGAGGCTGGTGTGCCTTTCAAAAGTGGGAAACAAAAGATGAAGGAAGGAATAATAACTGTGATGAAGGAATGTGAATTATTCATAAGAAATTAATGCAAGCCACCAGGGGCGAGCGTGGAGAGAGTTTTGTTTTGCTCATAGAATGGGTAGCTGCTCAGCTGCACTTTCATGGGATCTCATCCGTACTGTTCACAAGATGACAATTTTACATCATAAGAGGTCCCCTGATGGCATGTATTAATTTATAATAGAGGCAAAAGGAAGGGAGTATTTTTGTGTATCACGCTAGTAAAACACACAAACTACTCCCTCAAGGCATATATACGCATACATTAAAACATTAGCAATGGCACTAGTGTTAATAAGAGCTATGACATACAACACAACAATTCACACAACACTTCATGGTAACTCAAAGGCAATGCTTGGTACTCACACTACTCTAAAGTGGGGCCATACAATTCAACAGAAAATCGAGGTAAAACAAATTATTGGTTGCTTTGCACATGCTTTAAAAAAAAAAAAAAAAAAATTAACAGTAAGGCCACAGACAACAGAATATCCTTTCAGAAGGAAAACATTCTATGTAAGAAGGGCTGTGTATCTGTTAAGTGTGCTTATCAATACAGTCATTGTTTCAGTAAACAGGGATGAAATTATGTAAGCATGGAGCATGATTTAGATGAAGCAAGAGTATGGCTGAAAGTCTGTTCTATTTTTTTTTTCCAAGAGTATATTATTATATTCCTCACTTCCTTCAAATTAAATTAATTTTTGATTATGTTTTACCTAATGAAAATAAAGTATCCTTTAGAGTGTGTTCCCTCCCTCCTTCTCTTGCTGCTCAGAATAGTAATAGAAAACAAATGTTGGGAAAGTTGAAGATAACAGAGAAATTGAAACTACATTCTGGCACAGACAATTTCAGGAAAAAAAGAAAAAAAAATGTCAGAACCCATGAGGTTCGTCAATTGTTAACTATTCCTGGATAGTGTTGTGTTTCAGAAAGCACCCCAGGGAATTACTGCATTGTCGTATAACACAGAAATAAATGAAATAAACATTTTAATTCCAATCAAGCAAAGACTAAGCCATAGATGACATAAACACTTTAGAACAATTAACTTTATTTTAACCAGTTGTGTTGCAATTGGAAAATCCTGTTTATTGCTGCCTTGAAAAAATTTAGGTGGTTTGCAGATAGGAAAAAAGAGGAGGAATATTGCTGGTTTGGAGGTAAAATAACATATTTGCTGTCACACCACTTTGCAGAATGGAAACACAGCTGCAGCTTGGGCAAAAGGGTTGATCTTTAGAGAAGTATTTTTAGACATTTTCTTTCTGCATTTCACCTCTATCTTAAGTGGCTTTTTTCCCTACTAAAAATTTGTCACCTATTCTTTCCAGTTTAAATCAGTGTAGCTGATTGTTGTGAAGATAGAGACACAGCAGAAGATCCTCTCAGACATACAAGTTGAAATTTTATGAGATGTTACCCTTTCAGTCCCACTGGGATCTAAAAGCACTTTATTCTTTATCTGACATACAGAAAAATGAGTACATGATCCTGAGAAGAAATTATTTTATCTGCTCTTTTTTTTTCCATGATATCATTATACAATGGCAAATAGCAAGTTATACACTTATTAAATTCTAGTTTGGCACAGAGCAACCAAAAGAGAATGAAGCATTTTTGTGTCCTCCACTGGGGAATACTTTTCTATCTGCTCCCTAACAGTTTGATTTTTGTTAGAGCTTGAAATAGCTGGAAGAGAATAGCTCAGTTTTCTTCTATGAAGTTTTATTCAAGTTTTATTACCTCTACAGTCCACAGAGACCATTTCCATCGTCTTAAGTACAATCTTCAGAGACCTGCAAAAATAAATTCTGTCTATTTACTACATTTTGCCTACATGGCACACTTTTACATTTAGTTGAGATTGAGTGCCAGAAGGAGTATGCAAGAATTATATGTTTTGAAATTAACTTTAGTTCTGTAGCATCAGAGCTAAATAAAAAGCTAATTTGTAGATGTGTAAAAAGACCATACCATGAGTTGTATGATAACAACATTTTATATATAGAAAACACAGAAAAGAAATGTTCTTTTAGTGAAAGACAACCACATCACCAGCATAGAAATCTGACTCTCACTAGTTAATGTTTATACCTTTACTGCTTGAATGGCTGAAACATTCCCACTCCTGTTGAAGAAAGTTATTGGACAATAACTCTTTACTTAGCAAATTTTAGAATTCACTGTCATAGATCTAAAACATATTTCTCCTTATTTATAAAAGAGAACTCAGAATCAACTACTTGAGGTTTTTTTGTTGTTTTGGTGGTGGTTTTTTTGGTTGGTTGGTTGGTTGGTTGAGGGTCATTTTGTGATAAGTATATCCAAAGGAACACTTGAGAAATACCTTACTATCTCTCCACAATTTATCTGGACAATCAAAAAGCAGAAATATGACTGCTTCTTACTGCAGTCTTCTGACATAAGCCAAAGTATAAGTCCAAAATAAATTGAGGATGTGGGACTTGAGAATATAAGGGGGCCTTATACGTGTGTCACCTCTCCCTTGCAAGAAAAAATTCTATTAAGAAGTGATTGCTAAAAAAACTGAATGGATATAATGGGAGGTATTAATGCAGGGTCTGCAGAAGAAAAGAAGATGCATTTGTGAGCTATGTCCCTGTGCTTAGTCCTAATCAGTAGTGGCCCTAAAATAAATATCAGCCCCAATGTAGACTATTGGCTCATTATTTTAAGCTTAAAATAAGTACAAAATATGAAAGAAAAAAAATAACCTTTGCACTGTTGAATTGCCTTTCTCTCCTATCTCCTTTTCACTGAGGGTTTTCCTTAACAACCATTCACTTACCCAGAATATCACTACTTTCTTGTCTGCTTTGCCTTTCAGACCTTCCATTTTTTCAAAACAAAAGGTATATACGTGGCGCTAAAATGACAAATATTTCTAATGATGACATGATTGACACACCAAATCATATTCCTATAGAGTAGTGCAAGCGCTTTACAAAAGACAGTTCTTCAGGTGCTCATGAATACCAAAGCAAAGCATATGGAACTGTTACAGTTCAAATTTAGTAGAAGTGGACTCCAAACCTGTAGGCAGACTCAAGAAGAATTTTGCTCAATTTTAAAATGAGAAAGAGTTGACAGCATAGGACAACACGATTATGTTTAAACTTGAAGAACAAAAAGCCCGTAGCTTTACATCAGTAACAAAATGACTTATTATTGTTTGTGAAATATGCCTGTCTGCATGAAAAATACAATTCTGACATTGACTTACATCAGACCTTCAACAATTAATTTTTAATGGTTATTTCATGCAAGACTATTGAAGAGGGAAGAATGACTAAAACCAATATAAGGTTACCAAATTTTGTTCATTTAGCTGGCTAGCTTGAGGCTAAGTATCTGGCATCGACCAAAATGACACCTCTTCAACTATAAAAAACATCTCCTAGGAAACTTGTGATTAGAAGTCAAACTGGTAAAGTTTGGTGACCTAATTTTTATTACACAATGGTACTCTATTCATTTATTATATTCATTTCAACTGAAATTTTGAATACTGATATTAGCACCACATATGATTGTGATTGATGTGATTGTGGTTTCTTTCTTTTGGAGAAGCTGTGAAAACAAACAGGTCAGTCATAGCTAAAAAAAATCTTATCACAGTACTGTAAGTACATTGAACTTGCCCAAGCCTAGCAATTTTGCAATTTTGTTCTTTTTGCCTCGTTCATATCACTACCTTGTTTTTAGCTAGTGACACCAAGTCAGACAGCAATGCCCTACAATATCTCTAAAAAAAAAACAACTAACAAAAACACTCCCCACTATCACAGGCAAATAGTTTAAAGCAGGTTTAGCAATCTATAAAATTAAGACTTAAAATATTTGTCCCAGAAAGGTAGTTCTTGATATTGGCTGTTTTCTTTTTGTAAAATTCCTAAGCTTTCACATATTAAGAAAAAAAAAAACACCAAAAAAACACACAACAAAACCCAAACATTAAATACTACACTGCAAATTTCATTACTGAATCACAAAATCACAGAAACACTTAGGATGGAAAAGACCTCAAGATCATCAAGTCAAACCTTTAGCCAATCACCACCACGACAACAAAACCACAGCACTGAGTGCAGACATTTCTTTAACATCTCCAGGTATGGTGATTCCACCACCTCTCCAGGTAGCCCATTTCAATGTTTAGCAACCATTTCCATTAAGAAATTCTTCCTGATGTCCAGCATAAACCTCACTTGGCACAGCTTGAAGCCATGTCCTCTCATCCTGTCACTGGTTGCCTGGGACAAAAGATTGACCCACACATGGGTAAAACTTTCAGGCAGTTGTATAGAGCAATAAAGTCTCCACTGAGCCTCCTTTTCTCCAGGCTGAACACCTCCAGCTCCCTCAGCTGTTCCTCATCAGACTTGTTCTCCAGATCCTTCACCAGCTCTGCTGCCTTCCTCTGAACACGCTGCAGTCCCTCCATGTCTTTCTTGAGGGGCCCAGAACTGAACACAGGACTCAACATGTGGCCTTATCAGTGTTCAGTACAGGGGGACAATTTTTATCTAGTTCTATTGGCCACACTCCTGCTGATACAGGCCAGAATGTCATTGGCCTTCTTGGCCACCTGGGCACACGCTGGCTCATACGGGACCGGCTGTCAGCCAGCACCCCCAAGTCCCTTTCTGCTGAGCAGCTCTCAAGCCTCTCCTCCCCCAGCCTGTGCTGCTGCTGGGGGTTGCTGTGACCCCAGTGCAGGACCCGGCACTTGGCCTTGTTGAACCTCCTGCAGTTCAAGTACTCAGCTGCCCAGGTCTCTCTGCAGAGCCTTCCTACCCTCCAGCAGATCAACACTCCCACCCAGCTTGGTGCCATCTGGAAATTTAGTGAAAGTGCCCTCAACCACCACATCCAGATCATCAATAAAAGTGTTAAACAGGACTGGCCTCAAAACTGAGCCCTAGAGAACATCTCTAGGGATTGCCTGCCAACTGGATTTATCTCCATTCACCACAACTCTCAGAGTCCTACCACCCAGCCAGATTTTTACCCATTAAAGGGTCCACCCATCCAAGCCAAGAGCAGTCAGTTGGTATAACTCTTACTGCTTCTAGGCAACAGCTAAACTTCATGCTCTAGGTATAAGCAGGTCAAGTTTTACATGTACATAGAGGACCTAGAAATGAAATGTAATAAAGAGATGGGATGGACAGAAGAACACACCATTCTTTAAGTTGTACTTTCTAGACTTCAAAGTTGAATGTTGAATTCCTTCCACCCACTTACTGCTGCCTGACTTCCGTATCACCTCTGAATCTGTTCCAAAGCATGAATCAGGGCACTGACTAACAAACCCTGGACATATAATATCTTTGAAGTTTTCACTGATCATTGTACTCTGAATGGCTCTGAATAGACCTACTTTGAACACTCAAATCTCCTTTGTCCCCATTTTGTGTGGGTTAAATTTTCATTTTCAGCTCCCCCCTGAGTTCTTTGTTCCCAGGCCTATAATCTCTCACTTGAACCGAAGCATCTTCTTTGTTCACTCATGCTCCTGTGACAGCCATGGACACTCTGCTTTTCTGGCTGACAGCCACAAAATTCTCAACACTTAAGTACAGCTCTTGTAATTTTTGTTCTTGTCATTTTCTTCATCTCTCTAGCAATTTAATATACTTATGACAAACCTGAGGCAATTTATTCTTGCTTTCCTCCTGTCTGGCAAAAATAAACTCTTCTGTTTCTCACATTAAAATATCATATGTACTTAAGATAACTTCTGAAAATTCTTCTTCAAACACATAAAACTGATAAGTTACAACACTGACTAGGAAAGATAATAAAGAAAATCATCAGCTTCTCTGAGTGTTGCAGTACTGCTTGTATCCTAACTTGAGACGGCACAATACTGAACATAGCAAGAACTAAGAATGACTAGGGTTTCACGTGTGCAAGGTCTGGAGCCTGTATTTATTCTGCTTACTTCCACATTTATGTCAATAATCCTTAGCTCAAAATTGTAGCTGACTCTGTACATGGATAATGTCTCAGAGTATTGAAACACCCAATTCTTACTTGACTCTTTTAACATAACTCAGGTTTGTTATTCATTTTGGAAAACAAGCAGTAGAGAGGCAGTCAATTAAGGTACAGCATACCTTTTTCTGCTCTGGGTTGTTGTATGCACAATACCACAGATCAATGATGAAATAGCAGCAAACTTATTTTTAAAGGCAATCCTTTTTTTTCAGTCTCAATCTTGTTCATGTTCTATTATCCTTCCTTGGTTTTTTTCTCAGAAACACAGCATTTTTCTGACTTTTCAGCTTCATTTAAAAATAATTCAAAAAAACCTCCTCTACTCAAAGTTGAAGCAAACTTACGTGAAACAATGTCAAAAGAAGCAAATTGACCAGAAGAGTTTTTTAATTCTGTGATATTTGGACAGGGGGAACCATTGGAGCTGCTCTGTGCAATATCTCTCCTCATGTTCCATGACCACTCCCAAACCCAAAAAAATCTAGACCTTCCCGTGCACACAAAACAAATACAGTGAAAGCAAAATATAAGAAAGCACTGCACACTGTTTAGTCTTTTTTTTTTTTTGGGGTATCAAAGGAAACTACTATGCAAAAACTGAGGTGGATGTATCCAGACTAGCATTTTTAGACTGAGCAAAGTGGGGAGAGAGTATGTTTTTCAAAAAGCTAGTGAGCCTTTGGATGGAAAATAAATAAAGTGGCAAATAGTCTTGGCTACTGACAACCTACAGTCAAAGAAGAAAGAAAAACAGTAAAACTCTGTGAACGGACATTCCTTCTCTAAAAGGCTAGTTTGACAGACAAACTCTTTAATCATTTAAGAGTTTTGTTCAGCCAGTTAAAATGCAGGTAAAACACTCTGAGAAATCCTCTGTATCATAGTTCTGTGTGACCTAGGCTCAATTCACTTCACAGGGAATAAATAGCAGCAACATGAATAATTGAAAAGTATGAAAGAACGCAAAAGGAGGACATGCAGAGACTTCACATTTGGTACCAAGACATGTATTCATAAATCACTCCTGTTTTACATATGTGGTTCATTCCTAGATCAAAACAGGTTGCCAGCACTCAGTCCCCCTTAGCTTTACCTTGCACTTGACCAATTTTTCAGTTTATATACACGACAGACAGCTCTTTAGGAAAAACAAATCTGCTGTCTTGTTCTGTCCTTTGATTTTGACTGTCACAAGCATAATTTGCACATTTACCAGGTCATTTAACCTGTACCTGTTCTTGTTACACCCTTGTAATCTACTAATGTTTTCTTTTTCACTAATGCCTTACAGACCAACCCCTCAAAATCTCTTTATCTTTCTTGACATCTCTTTCCTGGTTAAAATTTGACTTTTCCGTTGTTTTCTGAAAAGCACAAGTAGAGGGTTCTTCCTCTCTCCACCCACTTTTAGTGATTTCTTTGCTCACCTCCTGACATGCTGCTCATTAGACTGTGGTGTATGCCCAATTTCCACATTGGTTGGCTACCACAGAAGAAGCGGTTAGTTACTTCCAAAGGACAGATAGATACTCCTTATTCTCTGCCTTTTGTAAAATTATAACCTTAGTCATGGTCACTTTCATAAGACTTAGAGTCACTTTCAATGATGCTAATAATGAAGTTAAACTGATACTAACTTAATTAATGGTGCACATTTTCTATCTGTTATGGTATTTCTCAAACACTGCAGAAACCATTCCCTTGCTCAAAGTTAGGCACATGATGTGCATGACAACATAAATGCTTGAGCATATTACATCATCATTGGTAAACCTGAACCCCATATTTCAAGGTTGAATTGCTGCGGAACACACACCAGATATTAAACAGCCCATGTTCCACAAAGCTTGAACCAGAATAATCTGCAGATAAGGCACCTATAAAATGATGATCTGGTTCTGTACTCTCATCACTTGGGATAATAGAAAAAATCTTGTAGAGTGTTTCAGTTTGGAATATCTTAGTTACTGTATCTCATGAGCTGCTATATTTAGCTTGAGGAATACTTTTAGCCAATATTTGCCCAGAGACATTAGGTTTGTCCATTCTCTTATAGATGTCTATGGCAAGCACTAAAATGCAATGTAGGCAAAATTCAGGTAGTAGGCACTGGCATATGCAGAATGAGAAAAACTTGAAACAAAATGTGCAAGAGAGAAGAGAAACTATGTCCAGAAGGAGAGTTAAATTTGGTAAACCTAAATATATGATGGCCTTAAGCCCAGAGAGAGGCCAAGATCAACAAAACTACACAGAGAAAGTAATCATAAGATCACATATGTCAGATATTTATGGTATTATTTTCATGTGGATGCTCAAATACTTCTCTGAAAATACCGATAACCACTTTATTTAACACAATTTCCACTGAAAAGGTGGTAGAAAAATCAGCATCAGAGTTCTGGGATCACCAGTCCGCAAGTGCTATTAAACTATTCAAATGCACCTGCACATAGGGAGTGGTCTACATTATGCTATGGATGCAGTTTTGTTGGTGCATTCAAAAGCTATAAATGAACATTTCAACACCGAAAGCAAACATATCAAAAGAGATGCCCCAGATGAAAATTCTCAATGACTGTAGAGCTAGATTAGAAAATAAGGGGCAGGTAATAGAAGAAACAAACCCAGGAGAAAATAGACATCATGCTATCTCTTCCAAAAGGGAGACTGGTTATTCACAAGCAGACCTAGTAGAAACACCCTCTTGCAGCTTCATACCATTATCTGCTCCTGACAAAAGGCAAAATGGAGCATCTCTGTCCCTTGAGCTTATGCTAATACTGTTTTAGACATTCAGGTGGAGGTGAAAGGGGGAAGGAGGTACAAGCAATCTTCAGGGATGTGTGGATAAATAAACAAAGAACAGATTTAATCTAGAATGAAATTCAGAAGTAGACTCGTTAAAGCCCTATTTGTCAAAAATTAGTAAATATATTTATCTGAGTCAAAGTTTATTTGAAATGTTCCTGGAGACAGGATCAGTAAGCCAAAACAAGGGTGGAAGATCCTACAAATCTAATATTGAACTATCTTTAAAAGAAAATACCTTCAACCTGTATTTCTTTGTGCTTTTCTTCAACCCTTATCTTCACAAATAAATTTAATGCCCTTGTAAATGACGTGCTATTTATGTGGATTGGAAAGAACTACATAGGATAATGATATAACCAAAAGCTTGTTTTACATCAGAAAAAGAACAGATTCAACTGGTGTAAATAAATGCTCATCACTCTTGTGCAGAATTGCAACGTGCAACTCAATGCCAATATGAAACAAGTGTTGAAGTGCAATACAGTTGTGTTCTAGATCTTCATGAGGTACACATAGAACTATACTTTACACATATTAACAGATGCAAGAATAGGAATAGTTAGATGGAACTTTCATCCACTTCATACAGGAAATGCTGGAAAAGCACAAAAACAGCATGAAAACTTGACTACTTATTTTCAAAACACCCAAAATAAACTAGATTAATAAATGGAAAGGAATTGAGTTAGATTTTCCAGCTGTCCTGCTTTCTTCTGATGTACTGGTATATTCCATAAGCTGAAATGGGCTTATACAGCTTTGGCATTGAATTTTCTTTACTTTGTCTTCCACAGTTAGATGAGAGGTATATTGGCTGAAAGGTTCTCCTGTAACAGAAGTTCAATACTCCTGGTATATTTCAATTACTTAGATACTTCAGGTACATGGAATATGAATGTTTTCATGTAAGCATATACTTATAAACTAAAATTCTAGCTACTTTAATTGATGACAGGAAAAGGAATGCTAAAATTTCCCTCAATTATTGAATACGCCAACAATGGCCAATATCTCAGAGGGTTGTATGGCCCTTCAGAGGGACATTGGGTTGGAGAGGTGAGCAGAGAAGTACTTTCTGAAATCCAACAAGGGCAGATACACGGTCCTGCACCTGGGGAGGAACAACCCTGGGCACTGGTACAGGCTGGTGGCCAAGCTGCTGGAAAGCTCTGCAGAAAAGGACCTGGGTGTCCCGGTGGACAACAAGCTCTCCATGAGCCAGCAGCGTGTCCTTGCAGCCAAGCAAGCTGATGGTATCCTGGGCTGCACCAGGAAGAGCACTACCAGCAGGTCAAGCGGGAGTTGATCCTACCCCTCTGCTCAGCTCTGGTGAGGCCACGTCTGGAGTGCTGTATCCAGTTCTGGGCTCCTCAGTACAAGAAAGACATGGAGCAGGTCCAGCAGGGAGTTACTAAATTGATCAAGGGTCTGGAGAATCTCTCTTACGAGGAAAGGCCGGGGAGCTGGGCCTGAAGAGGCAACTGAGACAGGATCTCATCAATGTCTATGAGTATGTGAAGGGAGGGTGTCAAGAGGATGGAGTCAGGCTCTTTTCAGTGGTGCCAAGCAACAGAACAAGAGGCAATGGACAGAAACTGATGCACAGGAAGTTCCATCTGAACATGAGAAAGAATTCCTTTACTGTACAGATGACTGCACACTGGAACACGCTGCCCAGAGAGTTTGGGGTGTCTCCCTCACTGGAGATACTCAAGAACTGTCTGGATGCAATCCTGCACCATGTGCTCTGGGATGGTCCTGCTTGAGGCAGAGAGGTTGGACCAGATGACCCACTGTGGTTCCTTCCAAGCTGACCCATTCTGTGATTGTGTGAACCCAGAAAAAAACTCAAGAGAACTGAATAATTTACAAGTTGGTACTTAAAAAACATATCCATACAAATTTTCAGTAGATTAGCAAAAAGTTACTACAAGATTGTTACTATGTGTTGCTGCTAGCATTTCTTTGCAATATGTTTGAGAAAGTGCAACTTCTAACTGCTTATCTTAGCAGAATTATTGTTTAACACTGGAGGTTATTGAACATTAGCACAAATTTAGAGGTCTGCTAAGTCTACAATTTCTGTGGAACACATGAATGAACATATAGAAAATGTGGTGTGAAAGTTTTTTGAAAACATTTAACAGGGAGGGTTTTTTTCTCTTGACAATGCAGCTTCCACATTAGTAGCAAGCATATGGCTTTTGTTTTCTAAAGGAAGTCTAACCAGTCCTGCTGAAAGGTGATTTATGAATAACATGTTTTTCCTTTATATTTATTTATGTTAAACACTAGTGTTTTGCAACTTTTTGTCTTTTCCTCAGCATCAGTGAGCTCATCTACATACGTCTGGGGATTAGTACTCCATATATGATACATTTGCAACTACGGTTACTCTAAGCACAGCCCATGCACAGGTCACAAGTATTTGCTTTGGCTACCTGTAAAATAGGAATTTTTGACAAGTGTTAACAATGTTAAGAGCTTTTACAGAGGACACAAAGCTTGAAAAACATCAGACTTCACTGGACAATCGATGCATCTGCAGGATCATATTTCTACTAGAAATTAAGAGATATAAGCAAAAGAGAAAGCATTAAAATTAAAAAAAGGTCCTGAAAGGGTCTAAAAACAGTAAAAATTGATTCTGGTTGATGTTGTATCACTGAATAGTACTGCACTGCATCAGCACTTACCAGAAACCCACCCTAATAAAAAATACCACCATATAAAAAGTGAGAACCCATTTA
The DNA here is from genome assembly GCA_013400975.1 of Atrichornis clamosus. Taxonomy (NCBI): domain Eukaryota; kingdom Metazoa; phylum Chordata; class Aves; order Passeriformes; family Menuridae; genus Atrichornis; species Atrichornis clamosus. The sequence continues at coordinate 116,007 of WBMZ01014002.1, forward strand.
TCTCTGCTTTAGCAGCTATATTGCACACACACTATGTACCACCTGCAATTAATGTATATCAGAAACTATGACAAAAATTATTTTTATTCTTCAGATTCTAGACATTAGCCTTTATACATCTCATTCATCTCAGACATAATTGTATAACAATGTTATACAGTACTGTTCTTGCTAGGCAGCTGCAAAGCCTCTAAAGTCAGCAAATTATCTTTCAGATAATACACTACAAAACTAGTACTGATCCTGGAAATTACTCACAGAGTCCAGTTCTAAAGAACTGTTATTTCTGGCTATTCCACCTACTGGGAAAACATCTTATGTCATTTCTAGTGCATTACACTTAGAAATACTGGATGTCTAGTCATTGCTCCTATCTGCATGACTCTGCCTAGGATTCATAAAAAAGTAAATATTTCAATTTTCCTAAATATTAATTACAAGGATGCATGTGCCAAGATGTAACAGACAAAAGAGGAAAAAAAAAAAAGATGTCTTCAAAAAACAGTCCAAGTAAAGAACGTTGAACACTGCCAGTTTGATGAATTTATGAATTTTAAAATCACTCACTGTGTTCTGGTTTTGTAAACACAGATGAGGGCATTTAATGTAACCAAAGACATAAAAAATCAACACATTATGCAAATGCAATAACAAATGTAAAATGATAAATTAGCAAGCAACTATTCAATTATTACTGTGACTAATTCCTGTAGACAGTGCCATAGTAAATGAACCTGAACTTGTTCTGGTTGACTGCAGTGTTCTGTTGAAACATTTCCATTTGGTTTGTTTGCTGCTTATGTAGATCATTGAAGTAGATAGCATCTGTTTAATGAGCTCCCACTTCATTACAGAACTGCACTACTTACTGAGTCATTCTTCTTAAGAATGCAGGCTGTGTAATCTGGTGTTGTTTTAAAGCAAATACTAATTTATGATTACCTGTTACATTAGGCCACTGAAAATTGTACTTACACTGGCTTGCAAGAGCAGAATACTAATGGTCTTGTTATGGATTGCAGTGACGTTTCACGCTTACTGTGCGTGAACATAAATTCCCATCTCAAGCATATTGGCTGAACAATGCACACTGTGTAAAAAAGAAAAGAGATAAAATATATTAACTTGTAAAATACAGAAATTACATTTTCCATAGCCATCAAAAATAGAAATTTAGGGGATAATCAGAAATATTTCAGTGATACTATGCTGCCAATATAGATGGTTGAATAACAACAGAATTATTCATCAAAGTGTCATGATTATTGATATCACAGTGACCAGATCCTTTCCTGAATAAAAAGATGATAAAGTCTCAAAAATATTACAATTATTAGAAATATCACTGGCAATCTCCAGATCATTAAAAACCTGCAGACTACAGCTGCAAATATGATCAAAGTGATAAATAAATGCTATATAATAGTTCAGACCTAGCCAAATTGTACTTTCATGTAAGCTCAATAGAACTAGAATAGGTATCACCATGCAACAGTCATGTACTTCAGACAAGTCCACTGGACATCTTTTGCAGCACTTAAGACAAAAAGTTTCTCCATACATTAAAAACAATCAGTATATCCCTGTGTTCCATAGCACAGAGTAAGGCAGTAAATAATTGCATAATCCTTTACTCTGCTGACACAATCCCTACCACCCTGAGTGAAATTCTTTCTTAAATCACTAAACTTTTTGTTAAGAGTCTATGGTACTTGTCTGCTCAGAATAGGTAGCTCTAGAGTGTACAAGATGTTGTTATTATTAAAGAACAGGAACAAGTCCAAGTAGTATCTGCAGATCAGCCATTGAGTAATACTGACCACAATCTGTTTAATCGTCCTTTTAAGAGGAAATACTGAAAACATGAACTATTGACCTAAACTTCAGACATGAAAACTAAACAAGAACATCATGGAGCAAAAAACAGAAATTTAGACTCTCAGAAATGGGATTAAGCTGCTTAACTATACCAGCATGAAATCACAGTGAAGAAAGGTCCTCTTGGACAAAATTGCAACAACTAAAAGCCTCCACAAAGCAAAATGGAAGCAATAGTCTAAATACATTCAGCTGAAAGCTTTACACAATACATATTTGAAAGTGTAGAAAAACAAAACCAGTTCAAATTAGGCACATAGAAAAATGAAAATCAGGCTAGACAAAACTTAACAGAAAACACCAAAAAAAAATCTTTCAGATAAATACATAAGAAATTATATATTAGAAAAAAAAAGTCCAGATAACTGTGATGAATTTTGGAAACTTACAAGGAGGAAAGGCAGCTATAAACAATGAAAGTGACATTTCAGAAAAGCAAAATGTTCCTCAGTAACACCACAAACTATGTTAGGAAGATATTTACCCTCAACACCTCTTCCTATCAATAAAGATGAGACATTATCAAAGGTTGAACAGCTTATAATGTCTGTGTTCCAAGTCCTTAACTGTTTACCTGGTATGTTATTCAGTTCATAATGCCACACACAGAAATGTGGAATTCTCATCTTAAATATGTATAATTGTCTACTTACAGAAGACTTCCTTCAGCGCAAAGCACAGGATGAAAAACGCAAGCAAGACAGCAACCCTCTTAGCTGCAACAACTGGCAAATATTTTCTAATCACTCCCGTAGAGTCAGAATATATTGAAAGACATTAAACTTTTGGCCAATAAACGTGATAGGCTAAGAAGTGAGATGGAAGTCCTGCATATATAACAAGAAGCAGCAACAAGGACAGTGGTTATACATCCAATACATTACTGTTCCTCTGTGACAACGCTAACACCACGCTGTACCACTGTAGCTGTTCTGTCTCCCTTTACAACACTTGCTCAATCGACAGCACATGAGATGTCCCTGCTCCACAGTAAATTGCCCTTTTAAATCTTTCCTGCTTTCCAGAGGTCTATGAATCTCTCAGCTCATTAGGATCTAGTCTTAGAGTCCCTCTTTTTCCCTCTAAGCTGGAAGCCATGGGTCTCACCAGGAGAAGAGCAACCAAGTGCTGCACCATGGGCAAACCTTTAACTACAGCAATTAAAGATTTCGTGGAATGAAAAAGACTCAACTTAAAACAAAGGTCTAGAATTTTCAGCAATTCCTTTGCCCTTTCAACTCAAACGACAAGAGTGTATTTTTTTCCCAAAGTGTGAGTAGTTCACTTTAAGATAACCAAGACCCCAGCACAACCTCTGTGCACTTGAGAAATTAAAAGAAACATTGAGAACAAGGTCATTCCTCTATAAAGCTCTGTTAAGGCACAAAGCCCCTGACTAGATGCATCTTTTGTGTAACTGCTCATGGTTCTCAAGCCATGATAAGATGTAAACCTTTCCAAAAAACTATCCATTTTGATAGTAATTTTTTTTCATCACAGAATCCAAGAGTTTTTGATTTGGACCAAAACCTTTACTTTGTCATAGCTTTGAAGCCACTTACAGATTTCTACTTGTCTTACTTTCATTTTCAGTGCCTGAAAGGTTTTGATATCAAACACCTGGAGCTGGTTATCATCTGTAGAGAAGCTTATATTTGACAATAAAACAAATAGCTGGAACTCAGCTTTAGAATGCTTTCTGAACTCCAAGTAAATGAACACTGAAAGTAATGATTAGAAGCAGGAATCAGTTAAAAGACTCCTCAGAGCTGAAATTCATAGATATCTGTAGTTCTGCTATGTTATATAAATATAGTTTTTTAGAGCATAACTGTACATTTGGATGCAGTAGATGTCTAGAAGAGAGGAAGATGGACCAGAGGTAGGTTTATTTCTAAGTGCCAATTCTGGAATACATTAAATACTCTTCTATTGTTTACAAGCAAGGTAATGAGGAAACTGTTCAATACAAATTTAAATACTCAATACAAAGGCTCCATACAAAAACAAGACTAGTTAGAAATATCTTTTATTAAGAAATAAAAGTTATTTCATGTGGTTCTGACCATGCCAATGATCTTTACAGTTAAAATGTTCATTAGGGCAGACACCTGAGGAATGAACACTCACTGCCAAGAAAGTTCCTCAATCACAGTTTTAAACATTGGTGTGAACAAAGGATAAGGTCCAATGACCCTTGTGGGCAATTGGTAGGCTAACGCAAATTTCAGACCTTCTGAATATCTACCCAATACTGAGTAGACACTCAGTAGGTGGTAATATTCTCCACGACCTTAAATGCTGAGCATATGCCACGTGCATCAAAACAGTCAGTTTAAGCACAAACACAAAGAAATGTAAAGAAGTTCCGTACATATGGGAGTTCTGAAAAATAAACATATTCAACTTTCAGGCATCAATATGGAATGTCACTGGAAAAGTCATTGGGTATCTCATCAGATAGTTCAAGAAGACAAGGAAATTGTTTTGATTTGTTACTGTCCTTTACATAATATGCACATCCACAGAACAAAAGATATTAGTGACATAATTTTCATCTTTTCTCACTTTTCATATTTTTGTAGGGAAGCGTTAAAATAGTGCTAAAAAGGTCCTTTGATGTGGATATATGGTGATGTTGACAGATGCACAAACATAGTGAGAGCAAAATTTTGTTTGTGCTGTATTTAATTGCTCTAGGAAAAGGAAAAAGTTAACTTAACCCTTTCCACGATTCAGGGAAGAACTGACTGGAATGGAAGTTGAGTACATCTTTCCACCTAAGGGAAAACTATCTTTTAGATAGGGAGAATAGCTTTACTTTATGGCTCGCTCTTTATTTTTCTGTAGCCACACCATTCTTCATAAGCCATGCATAAAGTCCTTGTTTTGGTGACCATTACCAAACTTCTTTTAGACACTGAGAAGCAAAATTAATGTAAGCCTTTCAGTACGAAAGATCAGTTTTTCTCTTCTCTTGTCACTTTATTCTACTGCAAAACATTACATTAATTATATCACCAAGTTGAGGATTTTTTTCCTGGTAGAGAGTTTCAGATATCCACAAAAGACTATGGATTATTCGGGTATATTGTCTTCAGCCATATCGGCAAACTCCTTTAATACTGAAAGAAAATTTCAAATATTGGGAGGGACAAAAATCAGGTCTGCTCCTGGTGAAACACTGTTATCTCATAATTAAGATTCTGTTAATGTAAGGCTACAGTTACTCTCAATTACCTCAGCAGAAATCTTTGTAGGTCTCTCATGCTCAGTGATACTGTTCTGTGTATTACCCATGTTTCTTATACAACAAATAATCAGATGTTCCTTTCCTTACTTAGAAAAGCAAGCAAATTAATGCAAGAGACAGATATTTCTAATAATTTACCATAAACTGTGATAAACTGTGTGTTAAAATAAATAATGCAAAAACCACATCTAGAAAAGCTTTGAAGGAAGGTACAACCTCAGTGTAGAGTTACAAATACACTGAGTTAATATTTCCAGACTGATGGCTGACAAAGTCCTGGAATAGTGCTATTTTTGCTTAAAATAAATAAATAGATAAATAAATAAATAAATAAATACATGGATTTGTTTGCCAACAAGGCTTTGACTTCATTATCCAATTCTGATGATCCAACAGAATTGGAATATAGCATGCAACAAGGTCTAAGACAGAACAGAAAATGAAAAAAGGACCAGACTAACCAGCAGTGGAGATTTTTTTTCAGGAAAACTGTCCAACACATGTTCAACTGTGATGAATCCTTCTGGTGAAACAGACATGTCCTAAGAGCTGAATGCTCCCTGACAGAGTCCAAGTATTCCAGGTCTAACAAACTTTCTCAGCAGGAGTTTCAAGAGCAGTTTCTTTCATTTTCTGAGCATGTAGAACATTTCTTTCTTTATTTTATTTTCATGAAAAAGGGATACTGAATCTGTAGGAAACAAAATGATCAAAAAGTGGTGGGGTTTACTTCCATTTTGAGTTACATTTTGTTATTGCTGCTATCCTTTGACTACTACTTATGTTGCCAGATTTGGCAATATAAGTAGACAAAGAAAGAAAGAAAAGAGTGCCTGCTATACCTTCTGTTTTTGGGAAAGGTCATTAAGTAAGCACTCAGACAGTAACTGACCTAGCCAGAGAAATCAGCAAATAAAGAAAGTTACAAGTAAAATTAATTTGAGATGAAAGCTGCTGAATAACTTGCTATGGAAAATTGACAACCAAATACTTCATTTCACAAAGACTTCCCAAGTCAAGTCAACAGTTATGTCACTGTATATATTTAGAAATATGGTTCTCTTGATTATGTTGCATGAGATATCTGAAGTGATTGTCTAAGTAGAAGAAATGCTAAAAAAAATCATCCAACCACAGTGTTTGACAAAACCAATCAGAATCAACCTGATTCCCTGACCACTGCAAAACAATTTAAAATATGTCAGCATTGTTATAACAAGATATGGGGGCAAAGTAGAAGCAAAAAATTAAGTGGAGCGAATTCAAAGATCAAAGAGTTTAGCTACACTGGATACAAGGTTCACATCACTAACTATTTTACATACAAAAAGGAAACTGGAATGTCCAGTCTATGGCACAATGTAACTCTGGTTTTCATTCCAAACCAGTGTTGAAAACTACTTAAAATTATAAAACTACAAAGAGAAAAAAAATAAAAATCAGGAAATAAATAAATAAAACTCACGTTCTGTTTCTTTGAAAATATATATTTGTTTATGTGAAATAATTTATCTGTATAACGTCAAGTGGAATGTGAGGGAAAAAATTAAATTCTACCTCTTAAATTCCTAACATAAAAGTAGCTGTTTCAAATGGCAAAAAGCTGAGTGCTTTTAGGTAGTCTACCCTTTTGATGCTTTTGAGTTTTTAAAAAAATATCAATACTTTCTTTAGACATTGAAATTTTGACAAAAGTAATGGATTTTTAATGGAAACCTTTCTATTCAACGTTTGTCTACAATTTAAGGTCCAATACAGCAGTAACACACATGACACAGTAACATTTCTAATTATAAAATGTTCTAGATCCCTGTAAAGGAAATAATAAATAAATAACATTTAAACCTGCCTGCTTGTTTGGGGTTTTTTTCTGTTCTTTCACCTATTCTTGCAAAAGTAAAACCCTCATTTGGACACCCAAGGGAAGGGACTATGTGTGCATTAACTGTCCATATTTTCAAAAGAACGCTGCACTTTGTCATCACATTTTAAGAGTTATCTGTGATAAGTATACTGAAACAAATTAGTTAACTCTCCTGCCTAGCAAGATATGAACTGAAGCAAAAATAATCCTTTGAATATGACTGTTAGCAAGATATTCTTTCGGATATTATTTATTGGTAGCGCATATTCTCACACAAAAATGCCCACTGAAATCTTCCAAAAAGTTTCTAATTATCCCATGTTTACTCCAAAAAAATTTAGGAAGTGTTCCAAAGATTTTCAGTAGCTCCCATGTGGAAAATATTCAGTAATATGACTCAACTTCTTGCTGCTCAGTTCCAACTCATGGTAACATTGGACTAATCTCAGGTCCTCTTTTTTGTATATAAAGAACACTTCTAGACTTTAAGCCTGATCTGCTTCGCAGTAAAGAAACAGAACAAAACAAATATTACAAAAATAAAGTGTCTCTGGCTTTGAATTATAATTGCATCATAACAGGGTGAAAATGGCAGCTTCTTTCAGCTCAGGCAAAACAGAATTGTGATGCTACACAGCTCTACAGTCCACATTATCCCCGAGTACAGTATCTTTTAATTCTCCAGGGGCCTGCTGAACACAGCAGATTTTTGCCCCCAAACGTCTTAAAATAAGACAAAACACAGCACTCAGCTTCTGAGACTGTCACCACAATTAGACATACCTGCCCCTCACCATCCCCACTCAACAACGCAACTTTGTGCAATAATGATGGCACTTTGATTAGCGAGCCTCTGAACACAGAATGGGAGCACAGCAGTCAGCAAGCACCATTTGCTATTTTCCTCTCAGCTGCACAGACATGCTGAAATAATGATCCTGGCAACATGTTAGCAAAACATTAGAAAGACTTTAGTAAGCAAATAATTTAATTACATCGTTTTCTCAGGGAGTTTATATTGCACGGCCCCTGACCTTTTATATTGCTGTACCAAAACTCAGCATGGGATTCACACTTCCCATTCCTGTCACAGAATCTCTCCATCTTGTACCATTTAATATAGTGTGCTCCAGGTGTTCTGTGGTGAATGAATAGTTATATTACTACCTGTCAGACACAATCACACTCTATTCATCATCCGCGGCTGGCTGCGTGAAGCCCTGCTTCCAGCAGGCTCCCTCTCTATTTCCTTGTTCAAACGTATGCAGTGCTTTCGGCCCATCTGTCAAGCCTGTCATTTAGAGGGAAAACAGTATCAGCACTTTAAATATATGGAGTTCTCTATTGAAACAGTGCTGTGATTGAACTGTCAGCATTCCCAGTATCACAGACAGTAATTCATGACTGGTCAGAGCTCCATTTAGGTTGCTATTACCACACTGACCTTGCCGGGTCATACTGAGAGATTTTTCCCTTTGCAGTTAGGTCTATAAATAGTGCAATTAACCTTTCAAGAATTACAAAATGTTCTCAGTTCCCTTCCTCCACAAATTCACTTGCTGTTTGCAGCATTTATAATAATCAAGGGGGGAAAAATAATTTAACAGGAAGGAGCATTTTTCTCTCCTGACATGTACACCAAGCGTCAGTGAAAAACAAATACTCTAATACCCCTAGTGCCTTTCTCAGGAAAGGCTTACATGGTTATCATCAGGAGCTTTGCCTCGCATTCCACTTGCCTGGACTCAAGTCTAATGCCTCAGAGTACTCTAGCTCTGAACTATACCACTCTACTACAGAATAATTACGAGACATACAGACTTTTTCATCATAAATTTGTTATATATTTTCATTATATTTTTGTAGAAAAAACAAATATTTTTAATTATAAATTTGAAAGTGAAACAAAACTCTGAACTAATATAATTCTGAAAGTAAAAAAAAGTACTTCTTAGGCACAAGTTACTCCTGGTGTTTTTCCAAAAATACTGTTCAATTTAAGAAAATTATGAAGCAGAAAAATATCTCTTTGGGTTAGAGTTTCGCTTCCAAAAATCTTTTAGAACAATTGACAAAAACAATTTTGTATGAACCACTGATCATAGAAACAAAGAATGGCCTGTGTTGGAAAAGACCTTAAAGATCATTTTGTTCCAACCCCTCTGCCATGAGCAGAGGCATTTTCCATTAGAGCCCTACCCAACACAACCTTGACCACCTCCACCCTGGACCACCACAGCTTCTCTGGGCAACTTGGTCCAATGGCTCACTATCCTCACAGTAAAGAATTGCTTCCTGATATATAATCTAAACCTACTCTCTTTCCATTTAAAGCCATTCCCCCTTGTCCCATCACTACATGATCATGAGATAACTGAATCTGAAAGAATAATCTCCATGCAATTTACGATTGATAACCAGTGTTTCTTTAGAGCTTAAAACACTCGAAATAGGTTGGCTTTCATTTGTTTCTTCGTTAAAAAAAAGAAAAAAGAAGAAAAAAAAAGAAAAAAGAAGAAAAAAAAAGAAAAAAGAAAAAAGAAAAAAAAGAAAAAAATAATAAAAAAAGAAAAATCAAGAAGAAGGAACAGTAAGCTCATGTACTTCAGCTTTGGGCAATATATCAACATTCTTCTGAATTTTGAGGACCATGAATTACCGAACAATACAGTGCACTTGTAATGAATGTATGCCTGAGACTAAGCCTGGGTTTACATCCTTGCAACCACAGACTTTCTCAGCAATTAGACCATGATCCTTGGGCTGAACAGTCACTATGCAAAATCTGAGAATCCATCCAGCTGGAGCAGGACCAGCAAAACTGGGGAAGAGAAAGTGAAAACACTTGCAAGGTGTAAACAGGTTAAGAGGAAAATCAAAGGGGTTAGCTTAAGGTATCAGGGGAACAGAACAATGGGGAGCAATATAACACAGCTGCCTCCTTCAGTTGAAGACCAAAGCTCTAATTTGAACACAACAGTGATGTCTCAGTAGGCCTACTGAGTTAAAGCTCAGGGCTCTGACCTCATTCACATTTTCAGATGCAGACATGATCACTGTTCTTCTCTGGGAAAGTGCCTGGACTTCTGTGATTGCAGCCAAAGCTGTATAACCAAGTTGGTTAACCCTAGGTAACTACTGAGGTTTCTAGTACTATTAATATAGAAATAAACATTCAGAAAATCATTCTTAACACTTTTTTTCCATTTTTTTTTTAATACACAATCTAGTTGTGCTTACCAACACCAACCTAGGCAATTTTTAAAAATCCAGGTAATACATTTAATCAATATCAGCTAAGTTAGGTGGTTCATTGGAAAGCCCCTTCCCCAAGTGTGCATTATATACAGCTGCAAAAAGCATCATGCTGCAAACACACAAGAATCACCAATGACAAGTAGAAGGCTTACACAAAGCTAAATTATTTAGTATATGAATGTGGAAATACAGCAGAGAAAATGACAAAAAGGACTGACCAAAGCAACGTTATCTCCTTATTAGAGACACAATGAAATTAATTATGTTGCTTCAGCCAGTCTGAATATTTTGGGCTCTGAAAGAAAGACACAGTAACATAAATCACTCCCTGTATGGTTAGTAGTTTCCTGAATGTCTCCTTCTTTAGAGTTCTCCATCATGAATACAAATATCACAGTTTATTATAGATATTTAATAAATATAATTAAGAAATAATTTCATCTAGTTTTTCCTTTCTTGGAGAGAATCATAAAACAGAGACACATAGAACAGTACGCTTGCTGTTGTTAGCTTTTTTAATGAATATTTCAGGGTATGTCTGTTCTCAATTTGAAGGCAAAAGCTTTCACTTATTATTATAAGGGCTGAATAAGTTTAAGTCTCGTCTCATTAACTGTCATATTACCAGGTTTTATGTCATACCATTCAAGTTTCACTGAGCATTCAGAATTGCTTAATTATGTACAGTAAAAACAGTCTGCTGAAGCTTTCCCTTTCAGATTAATATGGAGGCAAAAGGACAGAGGTCATCTTCATGACTCACTCTTGCTTGACACTGTGTTAACTCATAATGACAGAGGCTTTTTGTTAGTTACAAAAATGTAAAAAGCATTTGAAAATAAAATGTTTATATCAAAGGAGAGACACTTTCATTTTACAGATGAACAATTCTTTCACTCTTTCCCTTCTTTCTGTATTGGTGTTAAACTGCATAGTACATTCCTTATAAATTATACCACCCTATGTTAATTACAGTATGATGACTCTCCTTGTCATTTCTAAAACAACAAGTTTTGTGTGCCCAGATTTCAATAGCTATTTTTTGCACAAAATATGGAAAAGCCGTACAGGTTACAGAGACTAGTCATTGCTCACACCTTTCTCTAGATGTCTCTATTTTGTTCTATATTTAAAAAAAACACATACACAAATCCCAGTTGTGTGCTCTTCATTCTGAAAATGCTGCCATCCATAGTCAAAATGACAGTTCTTTCCAGGGGTTTATGACACATTTGTATCAGAAACTCCTTATTCTTTCACATCCATCTCTCCTGAAGTACAGTTCCCAAAGATTTCAGATACCAAGCACATCCACATAGATATGCCACTCACATTCACAAATAAGCACCCCTACAAATGGGATTGTACTGCTTATCTCTTTTCCAAAGTAAAAAATCAGAATTAGCATTTTCTCAAAAAATTAAAGCTTTGTCTCTCACTTAATCCCTTTCCAGAGCTATACCCTGTGAGTGGAAGAAAGATGCCAATAAGGTTAATCAGTCAGTATGCTACATTCTGAGAAAATAAATTAGACAGATTATCATTCTTCATCCAGGAATTTTGTATGCTTTCTTCAGAAAGAACAATATCGATTTGTGTAAATGTACATTCTACAATACAAAGAAAGAAATCCTGGCACTCTCACTTAAATAATCTCTCCTTATTCACAAAGTAAGATATGCTGCTAAATTTAAAGAAAAAATGTGTCCTTGTAAATGAAAGAATGTGTTCCCTAATTATCCTAGAAAAACACCCAGTGTTTTTCTGAAGTTTGGAGAATGTAACCTTATTTAAATATGTAATAGATGTTCTGTTTTTCCAATTGTATCACTTGGTTTAACAAATCCCCGAATTTATCCTCACTTGAGTTTTAGACAAACATAACTCTGACACAAGCACTATACTTCAGTAGGCATTTATTTTGTTTTGTCAGAGGATGATTTGGAAAAACTTCGTCACCTTGTCAGGGAAGAATCAACACAACGCTTTTAGTTGTAATTACTATTATCTTTAAGTCTGAATAGGAAACAATAGCTCAACAGCTTTGCTTTTCCACACATATCTGCCTGCCATTATTTTTACAATATAATCCAGCTCTTCATTAATTTAGTCACAACTGAAAACACTGAAAAACCTTCTGAAATGATGAGAAGAGCTGGCATTGCTATATCATCATGACACTATGCCACAAAATACAACATCCCTGCATCACAATTTTAGAAGGGTATCCACAACCTACCATTGGATAAAGGTCATCTTAAAACTTCTAACCTATGAGTCCATCACTGTCAAAATAAATTAGGCTTCAGAATACCCTCAGTGATTATTTACAGACCTCTAAAACTACAATCAGCTATTGCACAAACACTTATGCTTTAGTTCATTGTCTGGGTGCTCATTAGACATGTAGCATGTTACCTTTCCTCTGTTGAATAATCACTGTCAAAATGAAACTAACTTTTAAGGTCACAGGATGGTAAAGTGCAAGCAGATAGTAAAGACCAAAGGAGATGATTTCAATATGAGGAAGTCCAGTATGAGGAAGGGACTAATCGAGACAATTGACAAAGGGGCATTATTAGCTTCCACCTTTAACTTCCTAGATAAGATCACTCAATTGCTAAGGGACCAAGATAATTCCTTCTAAAAAGATGTTTAATTCAGGTATGAACTGAAAAGAAGGAAAGGATTGACTCATGAACTACAACAAGCAGATTGCTAACACCTTCTCCTTTCTAAAGGCTGAAGGAACATCTTCCAAAAAGGTCCTGGCTGGAGAGGTAAGATTCTAAAAAGAAGACTAAATAAAGTATCAGGCAGAAAATTCTGGCGGCTTCAATATTTGTCTTCTGGACATCACAAGAGGCAAGTTGGTGCTGCAAAGAGTATTCTTTTGGTTCCCTTCACACAGCTACAGTTTGTGAGGTAAAGGTTACTGAAGGTCACCAAGTTGTTTAGAGGAATGGAGCATCCATTCTGTGAGGAACAGCTAAGAGAATTGGGATTGTTCCAAAGGCTTTGGGATGAACTAACTGCATCGTTCCACTACCCAAAGGGAGCCTACAAGAAAGATGGACACAGATTTTTTACAAGGGCATGTAGTGACAAGGCAAAATTAGATATTAGGAAGAAATTCTTTACTGTGGTGCTGGTGAGGCCCTGGAACAGGTTGCCCAGAGAAGTGATGGATGCCCCATCCCTGGAAGCGTTCAAGTCCAGGTTGAATGTGGCTTTGAGCAACCCGGTTTAGTGGAAGGTGTCTCTGCCCATGACAGGGCAGATGGAACAGGATGATCTTTAAGGTCTATTCCAACCCAAATCACTCTATGATTCTATGATGACAGGACAGTTTGTGGTTATATTCCCCACCTTACAAAATATTTTATGACAGGACCTTACAGGGCCTCTGGTCATGTTTGATCTAAACAGTCTCAAAGCTGCAAATGTTCACAAAGTGAGTCTGGAAAACGATTTTCCAAGCAAAACCAGAGACTACAGTCAGAAAGAACATATGTACAAAAGAAGACACCCCAAGTGTCTGTAGGCTCAAGAAAGCTAGTTGGAGGAGAAAATTGCCCTGACTCAACAGATCCAAATTACAACATTATAAAATCAAGATCAGGGTAATTAGAGCAAACAAACATATGTTAATTGAACTTCTTACACCTCTGATGCAATTAAGAGTCTTTTTGTTAAAGCACTGGAGTTAATGGCCTTTGAGATTTATGAAGGGAAACAGATCGGTTGCTCTTTGGCAATTTCCTTCACACAAAATCCTAAACTGTTTGGTCAGGCTAAAAAGAAGAGCAAAACTACTGGAGTCTCATCCTCCACAGAAAAGTACCTAATCACTGGAAAAAGTAAACAGTGAGGTTTCAACTGCAGGTCTGGAAGCAACAAGTACATTACAGCAAACACAGTCTCATTTCTGGAAAGAGAGTTTGCACACATGAACACACATAGATATATCTGCTGTACCACTGGAAATACAATTAGTGAGTTTAATAACCTTGTGAATAATAACAGTCATTATCACTTAGTAATATGCAGTGGGTTTTTTACCATTTTGATGAACTAATTTTTCCTTCTTTTATTGATGCACTATAATTATTATCTATTCCCTCTCAGATAAAGATTATTTTCTTTTATAGAAATTAATTCTTTTTTTTTTGTTTCTTACATTTCTAGATTATTTGCCACTGTAGGCCTTTGTCAACGGTGACAGCACAATTTTGTTTTTTACCTAATTTTATCTGCCCCAAATAACCCAGTGCACAGAAAAATCCAATTCATATAACCAGAATCTCATACGTTAGCAGAATTAAATAAAAGCGTTCAATATGATTGAAATTATAACATGAAACAGAAACCATAACAAATCAAATTACACTGGGTACAAGACAAAGAGAATGTTACTTATATTACAAGAGATGGACTGAATATCATCATAAAAATGAAGTAAGTAACCTGTCTGCCCTTTGAAGTGATTAATTCCAAGATTTCCAGTGATTTAGAAAATATAGATGACAAAGTATGAGGACTAGGGGCCATTTCTGAAGTATGGAAGATATTTAGATACCTTTACCCAAAGGTTTTTGAATAAATCAGGAGACTGATTGAGAGCAGGCAAGCATAAAGTGATCTAAATAGTTGACCAATCTTTCAATAAGCTAATAAAGGGGAGGCTGCAAGAAAACGGGTTAATCACTGCTTATGCCACAGTGGTCTAGGATCTGTGTAACAACCAAAGAAAAAGTATACACACTAGAAAATTTTCTATTTTAAACAGACATTTGATCTATTGCGGTGTCTGCTCGACATTTCCGTGGCTGGTACAAACAAAAAAGTCAACATGATCTTTTTTAAAGAAAGCCCAGAGTGAGGATTTCCTCTGTAGAAATAAAATTTAGGCAGATTTTAATTAATTTGTGTTCCGCTAAATGTTTTTATCTCCATAGGAAGTACAAAAATCAATATCGTCCAGTGGGACCTACCAACTAACAAACTCATTTCAATCACACAACATCCCGATAATAAAATTGGCTAAATTATAATGACATAGGAATGTTTAACAAAAGTAAATGCATTGAACTTAAAGTTGGTTAAAGCTATACTTTATTTAAAAATATTTTTTAAATTTGTTCTGTAGGGTTCATATAATAAGCCTGCAACACAGAATCACAGAATACTCTGAGTTGGAAGGGACCCACAAGGATCATTAAGTCCAACTCTTAAGTGCATGGCCCATACAGGGATTGAACCCACAACCTGAGCATTATAAGCATTATGCTTTAAACCTCTGAACTAATCCCAGTGGCTTCCTGTTGTGACTTTGTACTTTATGGAGGGCTTTCCATGGATGACAATTCTCCCTCCATCATTAAATTGATGATCTCTCTCCTTCTATTCCTTAGATATGAGATCAAGAAGTCATGGTCAGAAGTGGCTTTAGTATGGATCTCTCTTTGGCCTGCATACCGACAGTGTCTGAGAATATCAAATTTTTCACCTTTATTCACTATTGTCTTTTAAGCCTAATTGCATATTTTATCAAATGAGTATTTAGTAGAGAGGCATGTGTTTCAAATAGAAGAGCTGCTAAAAACTCTGAATTGTCAATTATATTTCCCAGTCCTCTGAGCTTCTTGAGATCTTCCCATTCTGTATCCTCCCCAAAAGTGACATTTCAAGCAGTGGACCCATGCTGATGGTGCAAAGCAGGTGAGAGGATAGGAACAGAAGCTCCAAACTTTCACTGTCTCTCACTTTCAGCATGTCATGTGAGTATGAAGTATTGCTTCACAAATATGTGGCCTATAGACCATCTGTTCTCTTTGAACAAGAACAAATATGATAGCAGGGTCTCCATTCTCTCAGATATATCTTATTTACAAAAGAATGTAAGCTAGCTAGCAATGGTGAAAAATTATCATTTCTCTTGGTTCAGTATTAATGAGTGAAGTACCAAAAGAATAAGGAGCAGAGCAACAAAGAAGTCTGGAAAGTGACATAGAGAGGGTAGTAATTTGTAGCTTTCAAGTTCTTGGACAGCGTGAAATTTCAGGTTCCTGAGGTACTCATGCTACACTGACAACTAAACGAATTTACAAGTTCTTACAGTATTGTTTTCCTACTTTCATTAATTAGCAAAACACTAGCATAAACAGATGACTCTCACAGCACATTTAAGGATTCAGATTCAACCTCCTCTGCAGAATCTTAAGACCTTGCAAAAGATGATCAATAACTTAATTGCAAGCCATTTGCAGTTTAATGAAGTCATACTCAGAGCTTGACTTCTGCAAATCCTTATTAAATACAGATGTTTCACATGTACTGACTGCATCATTTACAGAACTCTGCTTTTCAAACACTAGAAGTCAGATATACCGTACTTCATATAATGCATTTTAAGCCTATTGAGGTAGGTCACAAACCATGGTAGCAGACAACTATATTTTAAGAAAGAATGCTTGAAGTTGACCCATTAATTGGAATAATTTGAGTGCATATTCTATATTGCTTCTCACTAAGGAAAAGAAAAAACTTCTGGAAAAAAGACAGGGGGAAATGACAACTGAAAACAATTAGCACAATCTTGAAAATCTCACACACGCAAAGAATTTTTCCTGGAAATAAAGTCAGTTGTTTTAGTTTAGGTGTAACTCACTCAATATATATTATTGTCAAATTTCTCTAGAAGCATCCTCTCATAGATACAACCAGGTGCTAGTTCATCAATTTGATAGGCATGTAAAACTCAGCTGACACCTGCATGCTCAGAACCACATGAACATAGCACATTTGTGACCAGTAAAAATCAGAACCAAATTACCCCACACCATATCTTCATAAGCTTCTGGTGCTAACTTTAGTCAGTTTTCTCAGAAAATGTATTAAATTGAATTTTAAATATAGTTCGTAAGGTTTTAGCACACTTTCAGCCACCAAGCAGACATGACAGCTTAGACGCTCACAGACTCTTACCATGTCCATTACTGCCTTTTTGCTAGAGAGTCTTTGTTGCCATTCTGGGTATATGCCCCAATTCAGTCACTGCAGCACATCAGAATGAATGATTTTCACCATGAATTTAAGTACAAGTCCCTTTTCCCAATTGCCATGGGTCTTGTCTAACAAAAGGATATTTTTTTTAATGGTTAAATTACTGCTACTAGATTAGTTGAAGTTTGTCAGGTTTTGTATATCTTGGGTAATGAGTCTTAACCCTTCCTCCCTCCCAGCTCCTCTTCTCCATGGTAGCCCATGATTAAACAATTTAGAATATTGCAGGTTCTTTGGAATGTACTGCTGCAGCACTGAAAAGCTCTATAACTGGCCAAGAGTCCTGTACCTGGCTTTGTTGCTGTTACATTGCTGGTTCCACTCATTGCACTCATCCACAAAATCTCCATCTTTCACACAGTTTGTATTTGGGACAATGGTCACTTCATTTCTATCACTCTTTTCACATGATTAAGGTAGTCTTTACAGGTGTCTTCATCTTGACCCTTCAGAGGTTACATCAAGCTGCTGCAGTTCCCTAATATCTGCATCAGTTATTACAACAAATGCAGCAGTTTTGGCTAACATTAAACCAGTTTCAGATCTTATTTAGTTTAGATTATTTCATTACCATGGAGTCATAAAGTCCTTTATTTTTATTCAAAACACTCATATTTCAATGTTCGATCATATTCCAGTCAAAATTTAAAGTTTTCTGCAATCATTAGGGGGTTTAGTGTACAAGATTTAAAAATTTCCAAATGTTTCTCAGTATTTCTCTACTGGTTTAGTAGGAACTGAATTTTATAGCAGTTTAGAAGAATGTCACCCAACACATTTCAGTGAAAGTCATCCATTTTTCCCCTCAGCATTTCGACAGCAGTTATATTATTTTCCAGCCTTTCTTTATACAAAGTTCCATTCTCAATCATGTTATTAAATGGTTGACTTTTCTCAAATGACCAGACAAATTTTTAAACTTCAAAAACATCCTTTCCTAAAAAGAGCCTTTCTGCACTCTGAATAGACCCAAGCTGAAATTACTTCTTTCGTTTTACTACTTTTCCAAAGTCACACACTTTTATAGGATCTTCATGTTTATTACCAACTGTTGCATAGTTTGCCCAAAAAAATTGTATTGATGTATTACCCAGGTATGATAGACTTAAAATGCTGATGTTTACCCTTTGCACATGACAGAAGTGATCACACTACATTCACACATCCATGTCCCTGTTTGCTTTGTCAGGTGAATCCCAATGCTGGAAAGATCACAAAATAGTTAAGGGGGTACTAAACCCTGAAAGCCCACTGTTGTGGGTTTTAGGCTCTCAGTGAATTCCTTCCCATTTTCCTTGCAGAGGTGGTGGGAGATGATGGCTTCTGGATGAATAGCGAGCAATTAAGACACAAAAGGGTGGCTGATGGTCCCAAGGACACCAGTGGAGTCGTTGTGGGGTTGGAGAGTTTTGGCTGGGGGGTGGGCTCTTGTGCTAGGGATTTTTTCGGGAGTTGTCATGATGAGCCACAAGAGGTTGGGGATGGTGGCCTGAGACTTTGCTGGAGGTGGGTCCCTCTTCTGCCTAAGGATCCAGAGCTGTTGCATGGGTGCCACCTAGAGTCGGGGCACTCCCGACGGATCTCTTTCTGCACAGTAGCTCAGCAGCAAAATTGAGTCCTGCCTGCCACCCCTGCCTGTGCCTGCTGCTGCCAGCAGTGCAGAGACCAGCTCTCCCGTGCATAAGTGCACGGTGGAAGCCACCCCTCTCCCTCTCCCTCAGCCGCCATCGCCCCCGGGCGCGCCCCCTGCCGGCCGCAACGGAGCTGCTGCAACTGTCACCTCGCTGGAGCCGCCAGCGCCCCCTGCCGGCTGTGGCCATAACCACACCAAAGGGGAAAGTGCTTAGCGGGTGGGAAACTTCTGTTACTGTTTTGTTGTTTGTTCTGTCCTGGTATACATATATATTCTAGTAAATAACTTATTCCTTTCCCTACATTTTCTGCCTGAAAGCCCCATAATTTCCAAGTTATAATAATTTGGAGGGAGTGGTCCTTTTTTCGTTCCAAGAAGGTTCCTTCCTTTCTTGGCAGACATCTCTCTTTTAAACCAAGACACTTGACCACGAAAATGGATGAGCTGTTTTGCTCTAAAAACACTTTCACAAAAAGTAAGCCTGAAAAACAAAGTTAAACATGATATTTATTGTTTTTTTCAAAGGAATAATAGCACTGGAAAGCAGATGGTTACAAGGAGTACTTAACACTGTTTACTGTAATCATAGCCATTTTTATGAGAGAAAAGTAGCAAAATAATGACAACTCATTTTGGTAAAGGAAACTTCAGACAAGCAATAGATTACAGCCTGTGGGAGGAAAATATGTCACAAATTTAAACGCTCCTGAAAAATAAAGTATATTTCAGGTAGAAAGCAAGCTACTTTCTATACAAAATATAGAAGAAGAGTAGCAAATAAAATCAGTTGCCTATCAGATTTTCAGTAGTGACTAATATGAAAAAGAATCCGCTGCCCTGAACCAAGCCCTAGAAGATCATTCTGACCTGTAAGATGTGCTCAAATGAAAGGAGAACATAAAAGTGACCAAAAAGATAGAAAATGACAACATCAGGTTGGGTGGGAGTGTTGATCTGCTTGAGGGCAGGAAGGCTCTGTGGAGGGATCTGGACAGGCTGGCTCAATGGGCTGAGGCCAAAAGGATGAAGCTCAACAAGGCAAAATGCTTGGTTCTGCCCTTTAGTCACAACAAACCTAGGCAGTGCTACAGGCTAGGGAAGGAGTGGCTGGAAAGCTGCCTGGTGGAAAATGATCTGGGTGTGCTAGTTGACAGTGGCTGAACATGAGCCAGCTGTGCCCAGGAGTCCAAGAAAGCCAACAGCATCCTGGCCTGTACCAGCAATAGTGTGGCCAGCAGGACAGGGCACAGATTGTTCCCCTGTACTCAGCACCGGTGAGGACACACCTCAAATCCTGGGTCCAGTTCTAGTCTTTCTCTTCAAAAAAGACGTTGAGGTGCTCCAGTGAGTCCAGAGAAGGGCAGCAGAGCTGGTGAAGGGTCAGGAGCACAGGTCCTATGAGGAGCAGCTGAGGAAGCTGGGAGTGCTCAGCCTGGAGATAAGAAGGCTTGGGGGGCCTTATCACTCTCTACAAATACCTGAAAGAAGGTTGTAGCCAGGTGGAGTTTGGCCTCTTGTCCCAAGAAATAAATGACAGGACAAGAGTAAATGGCCTTAAATTGCACCAGGGTAGGTTTAGATTGGATATTAGGAAAAATTTCTTCATCAGAGGAGTTCTCGAGCATTGGAACAGGCTGTCCAGGAAGGTAATGGAGTCATCATCCCTGGAGATATTTAAAAGACTTAAATATGGTGCATAGGGATATGGATTAACGTTGGACGTGGTAGTGTTGCCTTCTTGAGTAACAAAACAGGAGCTGGAGAAAGTTTTTATGAAGGTAGGGAAAAGCAAAACCTTTATTTCGGAAGCTCTCCAAAACAAGGGGGAGATGCAGTATTTCCCCCTCCAGCCCAGAACAAAGCCCATTGTACAAAAAGAAAGTTTTGGGTAAGGGGGTAAGTGGGTGAGGGTAAGAAGAAAAATCTGGCCTCTCTAAGCAACAGCTCTATATATTCTGTTCTAACAAAAAAACATAGTTTACAAAGATTCTCCAGTTAAGGCACAGAATTAAGCGTTCGTCTTTCAGTCGTCACTCTGCGATAACATGTTCTAACGTGTTCTCAATTCTGGAATGTTACAGTGATAGGTGGCTCTATTTTGTCTAGGATATAGGGTATTACTAGCCAGGGTAACAGTGAAAAAAGTTCAGGAATTCTAAGCTAGACTAGGCAAAAAGCCCCTCAGCATCTGTAGTGTTAGACTAATGGTTGGACTTGATGATCTTGAGGGATTTTCCAACTTAAATCATCTATTAATTCTAAAGTATGATTAAGAAATAAAAAGAATGGGTATGAGTGTTGTGGTGAGAGGAAAGAGCAGAAGAGATGTGATGTTACTCTCCTATGCAAAATGTAATTGCAAATATAGAACTGATCACCATATTTTCCAAGTTTGAGACAAAGTATTTGATTTTATGGTAGTATGGGAGATTAGGCTAGTTAATGAAGAAAACATCTCACATGGAAAGGACTGGAGTAAATGGAAAAGGTCACTGTATTTCTGCACTTTGAAACATGTAAGAACAGGAGAAGGAAACATCCTTAGGTGCAATGTACTTTTTGTACAGCTTTGGGGACACAAGATGGTTTGCGCAGCCTCTCTAATCCCATTCAAGCAGTAGTCTTTTTTTTCTCTCTGCTTTACAACAGCTAGCTTCAGTTAGGCCACTGAGCTAAACTTTGTAACCAAACTTCTGGCTTCTTAAATATTGTTATATTAAATGATTATGTAGCAATCCTCAATCAGGTTTTGTGTTCACTACTTTTATATATCAAATAAAGCAAATTTGGCTTTTATTATCATCATCTTACAAAATACTAATGAAAACATCTATTGCTGTTTACCACTTAAATAACCACAGCACAGGCTAAGGAGAAGTAGTTTAAAAACATCTATGAACGGCAGCTAATTTTCTCTGCTCAAAAATTCAATCTGAAAAAGTTCACATCTAATTCTTAAGATCTCTGAAAGGAACCCTTATAAATCCTTACAAGAACAAGCCAACTTAAAAAATCACACCTTGAAATCAGTGCAACGCAATCAACCAATTCAATTTTGCCCTGATTATTGCTTTACTATTGCTCTTACTATTGCTTACCCTACAGCATTGGTTAGCAAGAACTGGCTTGCTAACATTGCAATAATTTCTAGACTCAGAGTGAAACCTTTCAGATTTCTTTCACTCTCTCTTAAAAACAATTAAATGTAAATTAAGAGAGAATGAAACACTTAGTAAGGACAATTAAATTCATCTACTGTCAGAAACAGAATGAAGTCCCTTTTTGATGGTCATTATTCACATGTTTTACAGTGTACCTCAGCACAAAATTACACAATTACAGAATCACTAAAATATATTGTTAGACACATGCTGTCCAGGGACAATGTGAGGTTTTTTTCCATATCATTATTCAGAAATATCTTATCATATAAATTGCTTGAATATGTTTACTCACAGTTCCTCACTAAACAGTCTTGTTTTTCTGTGCAATAAACGGATTTAAGATACACTATGAATACAAAATACCAGCTGAAGTGCTTGCACTGATAGGAGATATGGGATATAAACAGATTAGGAGTATTAGTAAAGGTAAGTAAATCAATCTGTCCTCCCCTATCAAGAAGTCTTTTTAAAATAAATGCACTTATTCAGGTAACAAAAATGCTGTGGGTGTATTAGGCTGAGAATGTAATCTAACTCATTGAGTTCATTGGAAGAAGGCAAGAATCCTCCTCCTCCCACAGCTGCTCATCATATTTAGCCATCTCTGGTTATTCATATCAGTATTAAATATACTCCTGTCCAATTGGGTTCACTCATGTTTCCAGTTTTTGAATCTATTATTTTCCCCTACGTTAAACAAATCTAATGATTCCTACCCATAGCAAATGTGGAGCTGATGAGCAAATGGATGATAAAAATTCCTATTATTCCTTTGTGCTCATCTCTTCCACTTAAGATTCTTGTCATGCCCTGGGCACTCTAGCTGTCTGATACTGTTCCTTTATTTCCAATTCCAGTGCATTCTCTGCTGAACATTTGTCTGTCCAGAACATTTGGTTCACTGCCTAGTACCAAGCAAAATCTGCTTGCAATGTAAGAACATGTGGAGAAATTATGTGTTTTTGTCACACCCTATTAAACGGTATTCAAAACACAATGCCCCAGAAAGTAAATTGATTGTAGGTTTTATAACCCTTTTCAGGCTAATGGAAACAATTTAGTACCATGAACGAAAACATTGCTAGTGCAGCTGTGGGAATCTTAAATTGCTCAGCTCAGCAGTTCTGTTCCGGCTTAAGTAGGATAAAGTAGTTAAAGTTCAGTTAGATTCCATTCCCCTAGATCTTTGACAGATCATTTCAGATTAATGTCTTCAAAGTTTTCAACATGCCTTGTAAAAGACCTTCTGAGGAATTCCTGGTTTGTGCTTTTAACTGTGTGGGGGCAGTGTGAGGGAGCTGTAAGAACTGGTAAGAGAGGGGAAGTGGGGGCAGGAATGTCCTGGGGAAGTTTTCAATCTTTTTGTAGTGTCTTGAACCATTTTTCTCTTCAGTTTAATTTTACTGGTAATATAACCAAGTGGGGGTGGGGAGGGAAGCAAGCAAGGGAGAAAGAACTACAAACAAAACAAACAAACAAAAAACAAAACAAACAATAAAAGTACTACCAATTTTCTTATAAATGTCATGATTTAGATAAGACCACAATAGCAAGCAATGAAGAGCCAAGATTGAAAGTCCACTAGTAACTCCACTTTAAGAATCAGTTGCAGCTCCTTAAGGGCCTGTGCTTAAGGCTCATTCATATTTCTATATTTAAAACAAAGCTTTGTTTGAAAGCTTGATAGACAAAAGGGAAACTTGGCTGCTGGAGAACTCCACACTGTACTTTACAAAATAGATCCTCTACCTAGCCTCTTATGAGAAGGAATCATTCTCATGGGTATTACCTGAGCTGTATTACAAGAAAAACATCTGTGAATATTATTTGACAAATTGATCACTAAATGAGCCAATAGCTTGCAGGGTTTTTTGATTGCCTTAGGAAAGGAGGTTGCTATATAGCACAAGGGCTTACAGATGCAAAACACTGATTGGCAAAAAAAAAAATTCTTCCAGAAGAAAAGCAGTAATAAAACAAGTCTAGCATGAAAATGTACGCTTTCTAAAACATAAGCCATTTATGAGAAGCAGTAGTAAAACTGCTTAATTCTTCTATGCCTCTAGGGAGAAATCTAAGCCTTTTGAGAAGTGATGGAGAGAAAAATGAAGCCAATGGTGTGTTTGTCAGTGAGAGAACACTGTGGAAACAAAGTTAGTAATTTTACCATTCCTGCTTGCCAAGAGCTGACAGGTGTGTAGTTTCTTATTGTTCTGAAAGACAGCCAGAAACCACAGTTAAATATGCATCTGTGTCTTCATAGTAGGGGAGAAAACAGCTGTCTCTCTTGCGCATGACACAAGATGATAGAAATATTGAGACATACTCTACAGTATGTTACCATCATTTTCATGGGTTTGTTTGATCTTTTAACAAAGCACATAGCTGGAAGGAAAAAAAACCTATAGCCCAGATCAGATATGATGTGGCAATCTCTGCTCCGACAAACAGTTATCATTTCACAGAGCTTAATCATCTCAACAAGATATTTTCACATAAACAAAGATTGAAGGATTAGAGTCATATTTTTAGCATAGCAGATCCAGACTTTCTATAAACAAGTCCATTAAGCTTGTAAGCAAACAAAACTAGGGAAACACCAGGTTATTCCGGATAAACCTGAGTTAATAATTTCCAACTATTCTTAAATAATGACTCCCATAAATTGTTCAGTTTTCAAACCACTGAGAGATGTCTGTGATTAATAAAGCCTTTGAACACAAAAGGTTTCCTTACACAAGAATTATGTGTTTTTCTGTAATATGTGGCAAAGAAATCTTTTAAATCCTAATTCCCTCAGGAAGGTAAAAAGTATGAATATGTTACACACACACACACTGTACCAGATGCAATAATTTGTAAGAAATACTAGGCTATGTGTATTAAATGTCCTTTCCCTGTAGAAGCACACTGCAGTGTTAAAATCTCACGATAACTTGCTGGCGTATTGTCAATTGAATACAAATAAAATGTCTGTATTGTGTCCAGCCTTGTATGATTTGATAATTTAACAGATGTAATTTAAGCAATAAGACTTGAAATTTC
Organism: Atrichornis clamosus; assembly: GCA_013400975.1. Taxonomy (NCBI): domain Eukaryota; kingdom Metazoa; phylum Chordata; class Aves; order Passeriformes; family Menuridae; genus Atrichornis; species Atrichornis clamosus. The sequence goes on from WBMZ01014002.1 coordinate 141,167, forward strand.
TGTATTTACCAGACTCTGAGAAGACAATTTAGTAAACTCCTTGAAATATTTGGAAATTCTGAAACTCTCAGAAAAATACTAATACTTCAGAAAAGTGCTGAGCTTGACCATCAAACTTCTAAGAGCACAGCAAAACTTACTGGAACAGAAAGGTCCTCTAAGCCTATGCTGTATACAGATACATACACTTATTATGTCAACATGTTAAAAGTATCAAACAGTAAGACTCAATTACCAAAAAAATTAGGAAAGTCAGAGATAAGCACAAAATAGTTCTTAGACTAGGAAACAGAGGGGTGATTTTTTTCATTTCATTGACAGCAACTTCTGACGCATAAGAAAGGAAGTGATTTCACAATGAGAAGCTATTTTTGCACTGAATTTTAATACAAGCAGGAAACAAAAACTTAGTAATTTATTCTGATGGCTAAAGACAAACATCACTGAATTAAGACGTAAAAAAAGTCACACACTGAAAACTCCTCTATCCAGTGCCCTCCAATAGTTATTCGCTACCTTTTTAATAGCCTTAGGTGAACCCAACTCTTTCATCATTTTTCCAAGCTAAACAGGTACATAATAACAGTATGCATGATCATCCCTTCCACAGTGCACATAGAGACTGCAATGTGAGCACCTTAACAAACAGATCAATAATAGATTCAGAATTACTGTCTCCTGCTGAAGTTTCTTCTCATGAAGAGCCACTCTGATCCACCCTAAAATCCCTGGGCTTGGGGGTAAGGTCAGACTGTTATATTAAGTTATAGATTGAAAGTAAAAATTACCCTTCCAAATGTAAATAAAAGACATTTTAAAGAAATATAAAACATCCATATCCAGTGCCTCAAACAATTTGTATAAAACTCATACTATCCGATTATTTTTTCAAATCAAATTAATTCATAAAAAAAGAAGAAGAATGGGAGTAACTGCTTCTTCCACAGTTTTCATTCCTGTGCTTCTCAGCCCTTGACAGCACAACAGTTCCGGTAGAGTTGACATGAATGTGTGCCTGACATGGTTAAAGTCAGCTGTGTCCTGGTGTGGTTTTGAAATGTAGACAAGACATGACCTAAAGCTGTAACATGATGTCAGACATCTTTCTATAATTGCACTTTCAAGTCTAGAAAACAAACATAAGAAATGAAAGAACATGCATGGTCCTGATTTGGCTAAACAAGTCAGCTGAAGCTATATTTTCTGATTCTGAATGCATTGCATGCATCACCTACCCCTCACTGTATTGTCACCAATGTGCCAGTCATTTTTCATGTTTAGAAATAAAAAGAGGTTGGTTGCATTTTTAAACTTCTTATAATTATGTTTAAGATTGTGGAATAATAAAAAAATTCTTTTCAAATGCACTGAATGCAAACAAATATGTTACCCATATTGTTAAATTTCTTTGAATCCTAAAACCATTGGTTGGTAGCCTTAGCTAAGTACACAACAGCAATTGAGCAGATAACTGCTTAAAATTAGTATGTTAAAAATTAGTCATCAACTGTCAGATTCTTGGTGTAGAGAGAAGCTAAAAAGAATATTTAGAGGACTACATCTTCCACAGAGACCTGCCAAATCTACTTCAAAGCACATAATGCAGGAGAAGTATTGCACCTACAGAGCTCCTCAAGACCCAGTTAAACTACATCCAGGCCTGGTTTATCTCACCATATTCAATGAGTAGGTTTGCCAGGACTGATAAATCCTATTCTGGTGTTCCTACTACTACAGATGTTTTTCCATCTAAAAAGTCTTCAAGTGTCCTAGCTCAAATCCCAATCTATATGTTGTAAGCAAATTCCCATTTAACACCAAAAGAAAAAAAACTCAATCAAAAAACCAAGCATCAGTGTCTCCCTTTCAATTAGAATTTTACACACACAACGACCTCACGTGAAAACCCAAAAGTACAGAGCTGAACATGCAGCATCCACATGCACAAGAACATGCACACAAACTCCTCCTCAAAACACCAAAATCCACGTTCTACCCATATGAGCTACTGAAGGTTAGTTTCTCAGCTTTTCATAAGACTTGGCAAATAAATCCTCAGAAAGCATGAGGAATGTATGGTTTTGTTGCCAAACTCTAATCCAAAACCAGGTTTAAGGATTAAGGCATTTTTTAAAATAATTTTGAGCAAGCTAAACCACTTGTGTAGCAGTGTTCTGCCACAAAGGAACAGAAATGACTGACATATTAACATTTCAAAACCTGGCTTGCAAACTGAAAAGAAGGGTTGAATAAGAATGCATAACACTGGAGAACAAGAATGCAATCCTGGAATTAAATGACTTGAAGGACAACAGAAGTTGGCAAGGTGCAAGAAAAGGCAGGTGCAAGAAAAGGCAAACACATTTTTTGAGTCCACAAATCTTTATTACAAATTAGGCAGTTGTCTTAGTTTAAAAGACAGATAGCTGCCAAGGAAGGTGGGAACCTTCCTGGAAGAGGAGAAATTACCGCTTCTCCTGAATTACTGTACCTCAGGAAATTACGAGGCTTTCTGAGCACATATGTGGGAAAAGAAATAACAGTTTTTTACTAAAGGTATATCTATGACACAGTAGAACAAACAATAGCAATAACAACAACAGAAACGAGTAACAAAACTGTTCTTGCCTGTTACGTGGTTTTCCCTGTGGTGTAGTTGCAACCACACTCGGCAGGGGGCGCTGATGAGTCAGGTGAGGAGGGAGGCTGCAGTACCTCACTCACAGCTGCAGGGGGCGCTGGTGTGGCAGGGAGGCTGCAGTACCTCACTCACAGCTGCAGGGGGCGCTGGTGAGGCAGGGAGGCTGCAGTACCTCACTCACAGCTGCAGGGGGCGCTGGTGAGGCAGGGAGGCTGCAGTACCTCACTCACA